>CAKAOH010015293.1:0-29967 GCA_916701665.1 Sebastiscus tertius | reverse complement strand
TGTTGATGCTGCTTTGGAAGTTTGAATTAAGTAATAATGAAATCATTTTTTAATTGATTTGAAGATATTTTAAGACTCAAAACATCTCCAGATTCAACAGTTGACCAACACATCTTGTACATTGATATTTTTGCAGTATGCATCTAACGGGAGAAAACTTGAACCCACTCCACGCCCCTAAAGTCTCCATAGAGGCGGAGGAAGAGTCCAGTCTGTGAACACACCACGTTCAAACATTCCTCCAGGACGCACAGGAGGACGCGCGTAAAAGCAACCGAGCTGCTTCACTTCAGCAGTGAACGACAGCGTTGAACTCCTCCACAGTGTCCCGTAGTGAAGTTTGGACTTTTACTTCGTTTTCTTGAAGTGTTTTCTTTGTTTTGAACCTCATATATACAGCGGAGGGTTTTTATTCTCTGTAGTGAACCGGTGTTGCTTTATGATGCTCGGATATCTCAGGAGTGTTTGCTCCACGCTTTGGATACACAATGTGAGGATTTGTGCAGGAATAATTAAGGACGCTGCGTAAAAGGAAAACCAAAAAAGTCCCCAGTGTGACCAAGCTCGTTTCAAACCCTCCAAAAGTGCGGAATGGGGCCGTCATCTACACTGCTCCTCGTTGCTTTTTTGGGTAAGAAACTTTTTACATGACTTTGATCCATGAAGTGCAGCAAATGTGGAGTGGAAAACATGTTTTGACTCCACGTGTGCATGGAAAACCACATGCGTAAAAAACAAGCTGTTGTGCCAAATGTAAAGATCATCCAAACTCTTTATGCACTTTTTAGAAATTCAAGTGGATTTTTAAATCTGTCAGATAGCAACCTGACATGCTCCTCTTCACCTCAGCACACCTGCTTACCATCATGACTGTGTGTGTTTGTGTCCAACAGGACTAACAGTAATAATATGATCTGGATAAGTTATCCCTTATGCCACAGTGATGAACATGTTTGAGGGCTAAAAGGCAATAAAAAGCTTCCCTGGGGCTGCTGGGCAGATGAAAGCACTCAGAGAGTTAAGAGCCACTTAAAACATCCATTCCTGATGAAAACCCTGTCTGAGCAGCAGAGGATTATGGGACTGCAGTTGACCCAATCCATCTGCTGGCAGTGACAGTGGAAGGCAACATTTGGCTGCAACTTCAAATGACTGGGTTGAGATAAAACGATATTTTGGAGTCCCACTTATCCTTAAGTGTGTTTGAGTGAATCTAACGTTCAATTAGGTGGTGTGTTATTGCAGCCTTTCGTAGTGGCAATGAAAATGCACTGTCAGCCTAGATTAGTGTGTGCTGTAAATTTACCATGGGGGATAAAAAACCTCAGCGAGATCTATGGAGAGTTAAAGTTTAAAAAAGACTCTCAGAAAGAAACATGGAGCAGCAGCTGCATGCACTTCACCTTTTTACTGATATAAATCTAATGAGTCTGCTGTTTGGCCTTAATAGGGTCTTTAAGATTTATTACACCTGTAAATATTCAGCAGTGTTTTCAAAATGCAAACGAATGATTCAACTGTTTGCTCAAGTAATCACTTATCCTACAACATTTTATGTTCATCTTGATGTTGGATTGAGAAGAAGTGAAGAAATGTGTGAGTCTGTAACAACAGTAATGGAAACAAAACAAAGCCATTTAGCAATTTTAAATATCATTTTTAGTACTAGAACTCGACCGATATTTCATGAGGCTAAAATCAATATTGATATTTACTGTAAGAGATACAAATTTTTTAAAAGTCTGAAAATTATAAATCAGCTTTTTTTTTTTTACTCAAACACAACAAACTTTTTTTAAGCAATGCACACAAATTTGTAATTTGACAGAGCGTTATGTGATATTTGAAAGTTAGATCATTTAACTGTATGTTTATCAACTGTAACGATTAATATAAGATCATGGTAAATTTTGAAAAATTAACTTCACTGGAAATTGAACTAATTAATCATTACAAATAAATGTTATAACAGAAAAGTATTTTGGATTCAGTGAAACGAGTGTCAAAACTACATAAAATTTACCCCATAAAACAATGATGTACTAGTCATAGTTTATTTATTTGCATACTACGCTGTTGCATACATACAGCTAACAAAATATATTACATTGATGTTTTTTTTAAAAAAAGAATTGTGCTAGTGCGATTAAAAAAACAAAACAAACAAATTGGTTTATAATATAAACAAAGTGCAACATTGTGGGACAGGTGGTTGATATCTAAAGACGATATCGGCCGATGATATCGGTCTGCTAATATATCAGTCGGACTCTGTAACAAACACTGCTACAGTTGTGGGTCTTGTCGGGCTGAATGCCATTTGCCACCATGATTCAGTTGTCCAACAAGTTTTCAAAGCAACATGAGACAACTAACAGAAGTCCAAGTGGTAAGTGCTGTAATTACAGAGGCATCAGTCAGAAAATAAGCAAAATAATAATTTTGTATAAAGGGAAACATTCTTAGAAATCATGTCAGCATAAGTTTGACAAACTGCAGCGAACAGAAAGAAAAGGCGGTCACAAGTTCAAATAAACCAACAGGGAAAGACAGATGGAGGGGAGACAAATGATGCTAATTGTCATGCAGCCCAGCACGTCCCACTTCTGTAACAGCGGTGATTTATTCTGGAGGAAGAAGACAAATTCTTTTTGAAAATGGCAACACAACAACTAGAGAATATTCTTCATTCTTGCAGGAAAAACGATGATAGTGAAGAGTGGACCCTGGATAAAATGACTAATTTCTAGGTCCATTTAGTAGCTGCTCTAGTACTTTCAATTATATCTCATGATCTTCATCAACAGATGGATTTTGTCATGGAATTGTAGATTTTCTGACCACTCAAAGGACATTGGGTTTTTTGTGTGTGTGTTTCAAATTTTGTGTGTGTGTGTTCTCTTGAGTTTGGAAAAAGAAGAAGCTTGGTAGTTCCAGAAAAGTGAGGACTTAGAGATGAGACTGAATAGACCCTTTTAGTGTGAAATTATTGTTCCATTAATGCTTGGTACATGTTGCTGTCCACAATGCACTTAGATCATGTCTGAAAATAATTAGCATTAGTTAACATGTTAGACTTATATAGTGGTGTGACTGTACGAATGGCAGTTTTGGACGGACTGTGGTTAAGACTCCAGATTGAAATATATCAATTATTAATCTAATTTAATGGATTGCCATTCAATTTTGTACAGACAGTCATGGTTCCCAGAAGATGGATCCTAATGCTTTTGGTGATCCAATTTTACCTGTTGTGCCACCAGGAGGTTTTTGGCTTTTAGTTAAATGTCTCAACAACTATTGGATGGATTTCCATGAAATTTGGTGCTCAGAGGATTAAAAAAGACTTTGGTGATCCCCTGATTTTTACTCTAGCACCACCAGCAGGTCAAACACGTCATTCATCCAGTAAAATGTCTCAACAGCTACTGGATGGATTGACACAACGTTTTGTGTAGTTATTCATGGTTCCCAGATGATGTGTCCCAAGGACATTTCCTCCAATGCCACCATGAGGTTGACATTTTGTACTTTTGGTGAAATGTCTGACAACAGTTGAATGGATTGCCATGAAATTTTGTAGACATTGATGTCCTCCACAGGATGAATTGTAATAACTTTGGTGATCTCTTAACTTCCTGTGGTGGCATTCTCAGATTTAAAATTGTAATATGTTCAATACTTTGGTTTATGACCAAATATCTTCAAAACTAATGACATTACCATTAGCCTCAGCTGTACCCTGATGATGTACTTTATAGGACCTACCTGCTAAACATCCACATGTTGCATTATCACTATGACCATGTTAGCATCAGAATGCTACATATGCTACCGCCCCACAGAACTTCTAGCATGGCTGTAGACTGTTAAAGGGATAGTTCGGGTGTTTTGGAGTGAGGTTGTATAAGATACTTATCCATAGTAGGTGTATTACTTACAGTAGGTGATGGTCGGCATGCTGCCAGCATCGAGAGACAGACAGGAGCACCGGCACCGGAGCAAAGCAATGCAGGGCTGTGGACGGGGACGGCAGAAAAACGTATTATAGCCACCTAGAAGAAAGGCTCACCTAAAATAATTCTATATCCATTTAAGTGTACGCTATATTTTGAATATTTTCACCGCTTTATTTCGCCGTCAGACAGCCCTTTCCTTCTCCTTTCAGACAGGCAACTGAACTGAAAGTGAAACTTATCTAGGCTCTCTCCAATGCCAGCAGGCTCGGATGACAAAAACACTATAGATACGTTTCACTTTCAGCGTAGACTTAAACAGATATACATTTTTTAGGTGAGCCTTTCTTTTAGTTGGATAAAACAAGTTTTTCTGTCATCTCCGTCCGGCGTCCACAGCACTGTATTGCTTTACTGGGGTCATGCCGACCGCCATCTACTGTAGGTAATACACCTACTATGGATAAGTACCTCATACAACCCCACTTCAAAACACCCAAACTATCCCTTTAAACTAATTCCTTTCTAAAAGGTTTGTTGTTGTTTTGGTGGAGTTTTCTCCTCATCCTCTTTATCATCCTCCTAGGCTCATATCTGCAATTTTCTTTGATTATCTGTTGCATGTTAGCATGCTGGTGTCAGCATTTAGCTCAAAGCTCCACTGTGCCTATACAGTCTCACTGAGCCGCTAGCATGGCTGTAGACACTCGTTACTAACAAAAACATTTTATGACTTTACTTCAAGCTGAAAGTAAAATTCTAATCTGCAAAAACTAACTCATACCTACAGCTGTCAGAGAAATGTATATCACATTACAAGTACAATATTTCCCTCTGAAATCCAGTGAAGTAGATGTAGAAAGTCCTCCAAAATAAAAAATACTGAAGCCAATACCTTCTTTTAAAATGTTACCACTGTACTTAGTGCAGTCCTTAAAAGTCTGTAATGTTATTTTCTCCACCCCCTTCAAGTCCTGCATGGTCACTGCCAAATGCTAAGATAACACAAAGAACAGTCCTTTGTCTGGTCTCTGCTCTGGCACTTCTGGGTTTTTCTCTTCCCATAAACGATGTGGAGTCTCTCTGCTTGTCAGGGGTCCCAGTGCTGTTACCTCACTGGTGGGATCAGGCCAACTGGAAATGTTCTCTGTGGTTTGGGGCTCTGGGAGTTTTGTGGGTGCTTTGATTTAGATAGAGAGAAGCAGTTTGGGAAAGCAGCAGCAGCAGCGAGGGAGCGGAGAGGGTTCGAGTCAAGCTTGATTATTGCCTTAATGTGGGGAGCTTTTTTTCTTTAAAGAAAGCTATTGGAAGAAACTCACACATTCAACACTCATTAAATGTGTAGAGAAGACAAAAGACTACACATAACCTCTTTTTAATAATTTCCTCATTTATTACCCCGTTAGCCTGTTTTCCATTTGGAGTTGTCGTTTGGCTGTGATGTAATAAAACTCTTCGTAAAAAGATTTGTAACAGTGTTTAAAATTACTCTAAAGAGTTTCACTATACAGTTTAACATCACAACTGTTACCAAAAACAGCAAAGTAAGATGCATGCTTTATTTTTTTTTTAATTTATTCAAGTTATTCTCGGATTAGAGTATAAATGAGCTTTCCTTTTGAATATTACACATTTTTTAAGTGAGGAGAAAGGGGAAGTCCACGATTTGTTTGGAAGCTAGGAAGGAAACTAAATAGATATTAAAAATACTGGAAAAAGATATTCATTCAGTATCTCTGTTGACGAGGGCATACATTACCCAGAATCCTTAGAAAGCTGCAGCAGAATCTCAGGAGATATTTCATCATCTCATCATCAGAGTCTTCCCGTGTCTTTTCCATAATATCTGTTGCAGAGCTGATTTTAAGTGGTATTTTAATCCAACATGGCTGATTCTTGGGAGCTTTTCATGGTTTTGGCCGTAGCATTGAGTGTTATCTGTCCCACTTCAAATTTACCTTCTTTTCAGCTCCGCTCATCTTCCCATTGTAGTTTAAAGCCACAGCACAACATATTCCTGTCAAAAATCATCACTAACATCATTTTAAATAATCAGATTTTCACTTTTTTATTGACTTGATTACATTTTTGGTGTTGCTATATAGACTTTTTCATTGCCATTCGGTTGCTAGGGCAACAGCTTTGGTCCAGGTTTACTTCCTGTCAGCTACTGCATTAACAAACATTGCAACAGGAAATACAAAGGGGCCCATTTAAAATGTTTACGTTGTCAAGTTTGAAAAGGTCTACTGTATATCGAATTTACCTCAACAACCATAGAGACCATCTTGTGACGGGATCACACCAGCCAATGACCCCTTCCCCACTTCCTACCCCCTTACTTCTCACGCCCTTGCTCAGAATACACCCATCTTCAAACTCTTTCTTCATTTTGATCTCAACAACACACCTGTAAAGTTTTGTGATACCAAATCGGGCCATGCAGGGCCATAAAGTGGGGGCGTAAAGTAGGGGGCGGCAATTGCCTCTTTGCACCCTTGCATCTTTGAACTCAACCTTCATTTTTATCTGAACTACCAACTAATATCTTGCACGACTGCCACGCTATCACAGTCTCAAAATCTGTCCACAGACATATAAACACCTGGTAAAGTACTCAAAACCACGTCTGTGGTAGTTCCCGCTACAGTAGGTGTCTCCAGGACCACATTTTACCATGATGACACACATACACTCACAATACCAGCGTCCACTTTCTAGCTTTTCCCAGCATTTCCAACCACAGCTCATCTTTGAACAGATTAATTATGTGTTAGAAACAACAAACTGTTAGACAAATTAGCTATCTACATAACAACTGAGCAGCTGAGGGAGAATGTATTTGAAAACTACAGAAAAAGCTAGTAAGTGGACCTTGAGTTAACTTTTTTCTTTCTCATGTTGGCTCACTCTTGATATGTTTCATCTTAATTACAATAGGACCACTTAAAGACACTGGACTGTTAGCTGATTGGTTGGTTGAACTTCTTCTTAGATGTCATTGGCTGTTGTAGGTATTATAAGTCTATAGATGTTTATTGAAAATTGTAGGGCTGTAAATGACAACTATTTTCCATCATAAATCAAGTCCCAATAATTTTCTTGATTAATTGAGTTGTTATATAAGCTACTAAATGTCAGAAGATAGTAAAAAAAAAAAAAAAAGTGATTGAGGGCGCAAGAAGAGTCCAAAGGAAGCCAGATGTGTCAAAATATCCACATTTGAGAAGCTGAGGAACCCGATCTCATGGGAAGGCGTATAAATAACACGACATTCTGCGTGTCATGAGGACATATTTTAGCCTTTTTGGATGTCATTTTATGCCACGGAACAAAACTATGGTAATGTTCGCAGTTAGGTTTAGACAACAAAACCACTTAGTTAGGTTTAGGGAAACCATTATGTTTGGGCTTAAAATTAGTATGAAACAACGTAATATACATACGAAAACAAAGTAACAGAAGTATGGAAAACACTACATCACTAACGTAATTTCAAAATTACGCTTTGGGACACGAACACTGGTCTCCTAGTTGAAAGTCCTGTGTTTGTTGGACCAATCCACCTCCCCCTCCGTCCACCATAAGCAATCTTTCTCCCTTTTTACTCCACGCCATGAGCTTTGAGCATACATTGCAGTCAATACAGACTACATGGCGTACAAATGACACAGCGAAAGCAAGAAAGCCGTTCCTATTGCACTCAAAATTACCTCGGATTACTGCATCATTCATACGCCATTTAGTGCGTATGAAGGGTTGAGCTGAGTTTTGGGTAAGCTGCTATTTTTACCTAATTTCCTCTTTATGTACTAGTTCCTTAATCGACTCATCATTTTAGGGCTAGAAAACAACTATATGAACAAAGTAATGTTGTAAGATTGATGATATTGTTAATGCAATTAATATAGTTCATTGTTCAGCCCTGGTTGAGTACTTTTAATACTTTGGAAAAAGAATACAGTTGTTCATTTCTGCGCATCTATTGCATGCATACAGGGTATATTTGTGTTTTGATGGCACATTTGTGTGTGTGTCTTACCCTGAAATTCACCTGCTATTAAATCCAAGGCGCGGAAACCTCAGTGAGGTTAAAAGTGTGTTTGCATTAAACATCTCACCAGGTTTCCTTTTAAATTCAAACACACATACTGGTCTGGTTTCTGCTCTCCTCATTGTAAAAACTGTTGGCAGGCGTCTTTCCTCTGGTTCAGATCCGACTGCAGGTGCAAAAAAAGCCTCTTTCACACATAAACACACACACAGCAAACTGCGAAGCCTTTTCTTTGATTTTTAACACGGCTCCAGCCGGCAGCGTTACTAATGCCACCAGCTGAGTCGTGGGATCAAATCTCTCCGCTGTCCACTAGTGTTTCCACTGAGCAGCGCTGTGATGTGGTGATTTATACACATACAGTAGAGGAGCTGCCTCGCTGCTGTAAAACAACTGGATGGATCTTTGTTCTTCATGGAGCTTCTGGCTTCTTTTAATCAGGTGTTTTTTTATTCCTCCTTCGGTGTTATAGTCTCAAATTAAAAGCACAGAGGCGAACGCAGCAGCATTCCAAGGCGTTAAATGATATTGCCTGGCAAGTCGGGTCCAAATAGAAAGAATTTAAGTCGAAGTCTTCATATTTCAAGGTAGATTTTTGGTGATATTGGAGTATTACATGGAATAAATCCTCGCTGGAATGTGAGCTTCAAGGCTTTTCTTTGGCTACAGGATTTGAAAATTGCTTTCATTTCCGATATTGTATCCCCTTAAACTCAGCCCATTGTTTAAAGTATTGTTATTTCATGTGGTGCATCAAGGGTACATGGACACGGTGGGAACTCTGAGTTTTCAAACTTCAATACTGCTATTGTCCTTTTGTTTGTATCCTGATTTCAGAAAGAGTTCAAATCTGCCATGGTAGCTTTAAGCCACGCATGTTCAACTTGGACATCCTGTATAAGCCTTGCCTTTTCATCACATGTTCAGCTAATATTAACCCTAAAGACTCAACTCATACCAGGTGTTGCAGGTCACTGATAAAGCCCTGTAATCCCCGGGTGATGACATGAGTTAAAATGACTACATGAAACCCTCTAAACACTTCAAAGAAGTCTGACTGACTGCATAAGCAGAGTGAAAACATGAGAGCCAAACTTCAAACTAATAAGATGACTTATTTCTTTATTTGATCTAAGTATAATTAAGTGTATTATTAGATTAAAAGCAGTTGTGCTTCATTTATTAGGATGGAAATGTTTAATAGAAAAATAGATCTGCCAAGCTAAACTCATTCAGTAGTGGTTTATTCAACATTTCAACCTCAATGAGGCAAATGTCTGAGGTTCAAACAATGCTGAATGGCACTTTTTTGTGTTTAAATATGGGCTGTCAGTTGATTAAAGTATTATATCACAATTAATCATAAGATTGTCCATAGTTAATCACAATTAATCGCACATTTTTTATCTGTTCAAAATGTACCTTAAAGGCAGAATTGTATTTAATACTCTTATCAACATGGGAGTGGGCAACTATGCTGCTTTATGCAAATGTATGTATATATTTATTATTGGAAATCAGTTAACAACACAAAACAATGACAAATATTGTCCTGAAACCCAATACTGACACTGCATTTAGCATAAAAAATATGCTCAAATAATAACATGGCAAACTCAAGACCAACAGGCAACAACAGCTGTCAGTGTGTCAGTGTGCTGACTTGACTATGACTTGCCCAAAACTGCATGTGATTATCATAAAGTGACTTGTGGGTACCCATAGAACCCATTTTCATTCACATATCTTGAGCTCAGAGGTTAAGGTACCCCTTTGAAAATGGCCATGCCAGTTTTTCCTCCCCAAAATTTAGTATAAGTTTGGAGCGTTATTTAACCTTTGCGTCAAGCTGTATAACATGATTGGTACCAATGAAGTCCTTAGGTTTTCTAGTTTCATATTATGCCAGTATCTTCACTTTGAATCCTTAAATGTTCCCATGTAATACAAAAATCTCATGGATGAAACCTTTTTTTGGGGGCTGTTTTTATATTTAATTTATTCCTAAACAGTCATACCTAAAAGATGAAATGAAGGTGAAATCTCACCCGAGCTAAACCTTTTGGTGTCCTTGTTGCTCCCACAGGCTGGGCTGAAGGTGGCTCCTCTCTTCCCTACTCAGACGGTCGGTCCAGCCGTCTGCCTCTGGAGAAAACCTTCGGCCGGGCGCTCAAAGACTCCCAGTGCCAACACATGTTGAAGCACCTTCACAATGGAGCCCGAATCACTGTGCAGATGCCTCCCAACGTCGAGGGTCACTGGGTGTCCACCAGGTAAACAACTAGGGACTGTGCATCTTTTTTTATTGGAACGCAGGAAGATTTTACATACAAAATCCAATGCAACTACCCATATATGATTGAACAAGGGCATTAAAAAATGACATGTAGCCTAAAATAGTTAAGGTGGTAGATGATATGTTATTGGGGCACTTCCTAGATGTTTGAGGCCCATACTGGTGTTTTTGCTTGTTTAAGCCCATCAGCTACAGGCTGCATATACTGTACTATATGTAACAACACTGCTGACATTTCTTAAAACATACTATAGTTTGTTTATAGAGTAATTTCTTCTTTTTCAAGTAGTGATTACTGTCACCTCCTGTTTCCACATTAAGGAAATAAACTTGCAGAGCTTTCTGTCCAGTTAATGTTTTATTGTTTGTCAAAAGTTTATTGTCATGAGCAGGGACTGTTTTGAAAGCTCTTTGAAATCCTTTGTTGGTGCATTTGTGGTGTTTCATGATCATCTGCTGAACACATGAACTCTTTTGTTATGACCAAATTCACATTATTCTTCTCACAACATTCATGTTAGATTTTAGTCTTCCATTTTATTAAAAATCCACTGCTAGTAAAAGAAATGCCTTGCATCCGCCAAATCATAAATCTTGAATTTGAGTGTAGGGCTGCACAATATATCGTTTTTTAATCGTCATCGCAATGTCAACGTACACAATAAACACTTTGTGTAAGACTGTGATATTGCACTGGATTTTTTGAGAGTATCAGTAGAAAACTGCACTTTAAAATGTAACTATCATTCTTTTTTATTGGCGCCTTTTGTGTTCAGTTCAATGTTCAACAAGCAATTTGTTGCATTTTAGCAGTATACTGAAAGCAGCAGAAAGGCAGAAACCACATATACGTTTTAAAAATAGTTTATTTATCTCAATTAATAGAGTTATCACAATATTCAACAACCTTATTTTCCTATTATCGTGCAGCCCTATTTGAGTGTAAGGATTGGCCGAGTGGTGGAAGGAGAACCTTCACCCCGTGTAGATTTTATTTGAAGTTCACATCAACAGAAACAAGCAGTTCAGGCTGGTTTTGGTGAGGTTGTTAAAACAAAACTATATACAAAAATAAAAAAGCACACATAAACCTATAAAAACGTTTCCAAAGAACATAAGGAGATCCACAAGTCAATAAAAGTTTTTTTTGCATCTGAACTGGACCAGCAATGAACCCTCCTTAAGGAGCTTCTACTGCTTGTTTTTCCATGTTTTTAAACAGGAAGTTCCTCCTTAAGACAATAAATTAACATTTTTATGTGAAAACAACAAAACCGTTTCTAAATCATTATTTTAATTATCCTAACACAGACATATTAATGGGTTAGCACTGGCGCCTCACAGCTAGAGGGTTGCAGGTTCGAATCTGACTTGGGGTCCTTCTGTGTGGAGTTTTCATGTTCTCCCTGTGTTAGCGTGGGTTTTCTCCGGGTACTCCGGTTTCCTCCCACAGTCCAAAGACATGCATGTTAGGTTAATTGTTGACTCTAAATTGCCCATAGGTGTGAATGTGAGCATGAATGGTTGTCTGTCTCTATGTGTCAGCCCTGCGATGGACTGGCGACCTGTCCAGGGTGTACCCCGCCTTCGCCCAATGTCGGTTGGGATCGGCTCCAGCCCCCCCGCGACCCCTAACGGGATAAGCGGTTGCAGATGAGAGAGAGACATATTAATAATAAAGATTGTTTAGGGTACATAAAAATCATTATTCCCTGGAACAATGAAACCCCCCTTTGCGTCAACTCAACATGGTACAGTCCGAGCCACCTCTACTCTAAAGCCCATTGGAAGCTCTCACTTCTCGTTTGGCAGTTTGGACCAATGAGCAGCAGGTAATATGGATGTGACCTCAGGCAACAAACATTTTGTCAATTGAAGTTACATAAAACCAATAAATTAATTTGAATGGAATGTATTAATAAATTAATTGATTGGTTATTTCATTAACAATGTGAATGTTGATGATCCATGTATGCAACACAGTTTTCAATGAATCCCCTGCTGGCATCTGCATTACCACACAAACATAACTTATCTTTAGATTGAAAGTTTACTGAAATGGGTTTCATTGATCTCAGGTTTTTTAAGTCTCTGCAAGTTGATTTAGCTACTATACTGGAATGAACTAAACCAATGGCTGCTTAGAAGGTAGAATCAAAATCATGGTAAAAAAGATAGTGGTATACTTTAAAGTCCCCTTTAACAGTAGATGTTCTCTGAACCATAATTCAATTCATAGTTTCATGCCAAGTGAAAATGTCTAGATCTTATTTCCAATACAAACAGTATCTTACACAAGATAGTAGTACACATAAATGTTGAGAAAGAACATGCACTTGTGATGAAGTCAGAAGGCTCTTTTTAAAAAGCAGCTTGACTGAAATCTATTGTGCAAACACAGGCAATGCAAAAGAAAACAAAATGAAGAAATTGCTTGCTGCACAGTCAAACACTCCGCTGCGGACCGACTTACAGCTTCTTGTTATTGAAACGTTTGCTTGCATGGTATTTATGTGAAACCTCTGTTTTCTGTTGCAGCTGTGAGGTGAGACCAGGCCCGGAGTTCCTGACGCGCTTCTACAGTTTCTACTCCAACAACACCTTCCAGGCTCACCAGTTCTACTACGAGGACAACCACTGCACCAAACCCACCTACACTCTGGTGATCCGGGGTCGTCTGCGCTTGCGACAGGCCTCCTGGATCATCCGCGGTGGCACGGAGGCGGAGTACCATCTCCACCGCGTCCAGATGGTTTGTCACACAGCCACCGTGGCCAAAGAGCTCAGCCAGAGGCTCAACCACAGCTGCAGAGGGGCCGTGAAGGGCCCCTGGGAGCCCAGCGTGCCCTACGAGCTGTGGAGCGAGGAGGGCGGCTACGACTGCTCCAGGGAGCTCAACTTTGCCATGCATGAGCTGCAGCTGCTGAGGGTGGAGAAGCAGTACCTGCATCACAACCTGGATCACCTGGTGGAGGAGCTGTTTCTGGGAGACATCCACACCGAGCCGTCCCAGAGGCTGTACTACAAGCCGTCCAGCTACCAGACCGCACTGCAAAATGCCAAAGTGAGTCCCAAATGATTGTCCCTCAGTTAGAGTTTAGAGGGATGATGGGGAAATCTGGCTGTGGAGTCTTTGTAGAGCAAAAATATTGGTTTATTTAGAGCTACTATCATTCTGTACATTATTAGTTCTCCTCCCAAGGGATCACTCATATCAAGATAATGATTTTGAAAGGGGTCCCTTGACCTCTGACCTCAAGATATGTGAATGAAAATGGGTTCTACGGGTACCCACGAGTCTCCCCTTTACAGACATGCCCACTTTATGATAATCACATGCAGTTTGGGGCAAGTCATAGTCAAGTCAGCACACTGACACACTGACAGCTGTTGTTGTCTGTTGGGCTGCAGTTTGCCATGTTATGATTTGAGCATATTTCTTTATGCTAAATGCAATACCTGTGAAGGTTTCTGGACAATATTTGTCATTGTTTTGTGTTAATTGATTTCCAGTAATAAATATATACATACATTTGCATAAAGCAAGCATATTTGCACACTCCCATGAGTATTAAATACTTGACAAATCTCCTTTTTAAGGTACATTTTGAACAGATAGTAAATGTGCAAATAATTTGCGATTTATTGCGCTTAACTACAGACAATCATACGATTAATCGCGATTAAATATTCTAATCGACTGACAGCCCTAAATAAGACATTTTTTAGGTGACCAAAATGTTACAAATAACTTTGATGAACTGAAAACACACGGTGAAAGGGTTAAAGTTGTAAGACAAGAACATGATCAACTCCCAGACCGATTAATGTCGTGGTAGCGACCTGTCAATCACAAGGTAGCCCCACCCTAAAGCATACCCTACTTTACGGTCTATTTGACTCTAAATGGGACCATAATTTACTAAATGAACATCATACTGTATTGAAGAAGACTTGAAACTAGCGATTGAGACCATAAACTCATGTTTACAATGTTTACAGAGGTAATAAATCAAGTGAGAAGTAGGCTCATTTTCTCATAGACTTCTATACAATTAGACTTCTTTTTGCAACCAGAGGAGTCGCCTCCTGCTGGATATTAGAAAAAATGCAGATTTAAGGCACTTCTGCATTGGCTTCACGATTCAGACCCGGAGGTTGCTGTCTGGTTGTGATTTGTGAGGTGATAATTAGAGTAGGAAACAAGCAAATACAGAATTCTGTCACACAAAAGTGTATGTTTTGTTTTTTTTAGACTTTTCTGATCTTTGCTTTTTACTTTTTAAGCCACGCCTACAGTGTGGCTCTCAAAATGATAACATCTGTCCAGACCTTAGAAGAGTTTGTTTTCTAGTTTTCCAATATTAAAAGTACATGTCCCTGTACTCTGTAGCTCTTGTCACTGCTAACCTGTGGAGTGGTGCACACAGACTTAGTAGTAGCCACTAGTGCAGCAACCAGGATGAGAACTCTTCCCATCCACTGTGTTTTTGTATTTGTTGGAATTCACGACCAGAGATTTGTTTTCTGTCCCGAACACTCTGCTCGGTGGAGAGCCTCTGCTGAACTCAACTCCAACTGTGTCGACCCTCCACGCCGCAAAGACCACACACACCAGAGAGAGCATGAACTGACCTTAAGAACAGTTCTTTTTATGAGAGCGTATCTTAAGCGTAGCCTACGCAATACTGTGAGGACACTTGGTTAAAATAGTATTTGAAACTAAGTCTTTGCATTTTATTTATGAGGTATCAGAGCGGTGGACTCATCAGAAAAAATGCTGAAGTGTAGAAGCCTGAAGTCATGTTATTGTAATTTTCTGTGATTAACAACTTGTGATAAAATCTGAATTGCTCTGCGGCTGTAACCTTCATCTGTCTGCGGCAACAAACCACCCTCTAAGACTTAGTCAAATACTTTATAATCCAAATCTGATTTAGGATCAGTGTATATGTCAACAATCTTGCCCTTCTACGCTAAACATTTGCACTTGTAGAAACTAGAAACTATGTACATACTGACTTCATCCCCCCAATCTAGCATCAAGAAAGAACCCTTTCTTTCCTCCGCTGTGCTTACGGGATGTAATTTCTCTATTTACACTGCGGAACAGCAGTTTCCCCGCTGGGTGAAACCCTAGAGTGATGTTTTCACTGTCACCCTCTACAGAGATTACAATGAAATCCTGTTCGGGTCCGCTGTCTAAATAAACATCCATTTGTACAGGGATGATGGGGCTTGGTGTTGCTGATCAGAATGTAAACAGTGTGGAGTGAGGATCTGTGATCAGACAAGCTCCCCTGTGGTGCTATAATGACCAGAGCTGCTCTCCTTAAGCCCCTCTGGCCCGCAGAGGCGCAATGTGAAACCCGGCCTATCTCTGGGAGCGATCGACATGTGGTATTCCTAGAATTTGGAATCATGCGGCCATATGAATTATTCCAGCGAGCGCATACCAGGTCTGATTTCATGCATGCCTGAGGCTCAAATCAAAGTGTTGCATGTGCTCTATTTCTCCTCGATCTTTTCTGAATAAGAAGGGAGGTGAGGTGTGATTCACTTGTTGCAGTTAGAGTCAAACATAATTACAGAATTACCTTAAAGGGATAAAGTGTTTTTTTTTTTTTTAAGTGGGGTTGTATGAGATACTTGTCCTACAGTAGACAGTTGGCATGCCCCCAGTTTGGAGAAACAGACAGGAGTACTGGCACAGAAGCAAAGCAATGTACTGCTGTGGACGAGGCCGGCAGCAAAATATATTTTAGCCACCTAGAATAACGGCCCTCCTAAAAAAAAATCTATATCCGTTTAGGTGTACGCCGTCAGACAGCCTTTTCCGATGGGGAACTGATGCCGTTATCTACCCTGTCTTCAAAGCCACCAGACTCCTTTGACAACAATGGTAATTTTACCTCGCAGAACACGGGAGTTGCTGGTCTACCACTGCCTCGATCGGTTAGTTTGTTTGTGCTATTGTGTGACTTTGGTGTTTTAAAGGGTGAGTTCAGATTCGCCAAACACAATATCGCAAACTAACCAATCGAGGCAGCGGTAGACCAGAAACTGTTCTGCGAGGTAAGATTGCTGTTTTTTTCAGTGGAGTCTGGTGGCTTTTAAGAGAGCATTAGTGCTTCAAAAGGGCTGAAAGGGCTGTGTGATGGCAAGATAAAGCCGTGAAAATATTCTAAATACAGAGTACTCTTAAACTGATATTGATTTTTTTTTTTTTTTTTAGGCGGGTAAAATAAATGTTGAGGTGCTGCCCCTGTCCACAGCAGTACAATGCTTTGCTTCCAAGCAGTTACTCCTGTCTGTTTCTACAAATTGGGTAATACACTGACTATGGATAAGTACCTCACACAGCCCCACTTCAAAACACCCAAACCATCCCTTTCAAGGGTCAGTTCACCTAATTGACAAATAAGCATATCCTCAATCAGTATCTACCCATGCAGGTCATTTTATTTTTACTTGCCAAGGTTGTGTGAAAATCAGTTTTTCTGCTGCGTCCCAAATATAATGGAGGTGAATGAAGTTCTGATGGTGGTTTTACAGCACTGAAACATTACATTTACATAATTCAACAGCAACAGCATCTCTTTCCAGAGTCAGTGTCCCCAGTTACTGTGGATGATTCACAAAAACACACTAAGATTTCATAGGCACATTTATTTTCTGCTGAAAGTCGTTCCAATATAAACAGTTCAGTGTGTTTGTTGGAGTCACTGGGACATTGTTTCAAAAGACAACATGTTGTTGAAAGTTGCACTAAGCAATACTTTTGTGGTCAAATAACTGTGTTTAATGTGAGAAATGTTCTCATAGTGACAAACCCACAGAATTATTGCTGATCTCTGCAGTGTCCCTCGGCTCTACTGAGCCTTGTTATTGTATTTTCAGCTCATTGTTATGGTTTTAATTTAGGCTACTGTTTTGGAGAGTGAATCTTGGTGAAAGGTTTTTATATAATGTTGTTCACATATGTAGTAGTATTCCAAAGACCTGTAAACAGACTTTAATGTCATCAAGTGGCTAAAAACAAGACTGCTGAATGTATAAATAGGCAACTGTTTGCTAACACGAGCGTATTATCAACTTTAAGGTGTTAATATGGCATATGATATGCTTTAAATCTTGTTGCCATGTTTTGTGTTAATTGATTTCCAGTAATAAATACATACATTTACATGACGCAAGCATATTTACCCACTCCCATGCTGATGAGAGTATTAAACTTACTTGATAAACCTCCTTTTAAGGTACATTTTGAACAGATAGAAAATGTATGATTAATTTGCGATTTAACTATGGACAATCATTCGATTAATCCAGATTAAGTATTTTAATCGTTTGACAGCCCTATTTGAAATGAAAAAGTCAGTCAAATTCATCTTTAATTTTTTTTAACGTTTTGTCTCTTTATATATAATAAATTACACTCAAAATACAAGTGTAGGGAGGTGGAGAGAGAGTGTATAACCATAACTGTATATTTAAAATGATTTAAGAGGCACTGGATTATTTACATGATATTATAATATGTATATTATTAACATATCATCATCATCATTTCCTTTTTAAATATTACGGTTATGGTCAGTACCGGTATATCGAGACACCCCCAATATGGGTGGAAGCAGAAATCTTAAAAGCAGTTTTATCCTAAATTCAGCACATAGACCCAAATCTATCTGTTTGGCTAGATCCCTGTAGAGATAAGTGAGGAAATGTTTTATTTTGTAATTTGGGTAAACTGGCTTCTTGAGTTTGCTAGTATGTTTCCAATACAATCCTGGATTGTAAGCAGTTTTGAACATCATCTCATTTTATAGCTTTGGTCAACTTTAAGCCCCATTGGTCACTAACTATACACATAAAGTAAATTAGGTTTTAAATTCTACACTCTTTTGGTGAAACAGTGGTAGAAAGTACCTCACTCCTTCCTACACAAAAACGCACTAAATCCGACCATCTCTTGAGGCTGTAATGGTTTCTTCTCAGGGTTTTTTATCACCATGGTGACTATCCAATCCATTAATCTTAAGCGGTGTACCCAGAACTGGTGCCAGTCCAGAACATTTGCCGGTGCCAGCATGTTCATTCGTGGTTATGGGGTGGATCTCAGTAGTGATGTAAGAGCAAGGCGGCAGCAGACTTTAAATTTGTTTTCTAATCTGTTTTCTCCATTTTCTGTCGTCTGGTTCACCGCTGCATCACTGAGCAGAGTAACAATGACTTGATAATGATGCTTCTTGTTAGGAAGCCATCTGTGTTTTTTTTTTTGTTGTTGGAAAAGTGTTTCGGTGGTTATCGTCTCTTCACACGTATCCCTCATACAGAGTCATTTGTTATGCTCTCCTGAGTTTGGTTTATGTTTTGTTGTCTTTTGCTACTTCTTCCTGAGCTAGTAAGCCTTTGAAATATATTTAAAACTTGAGCCTTGAAGCCAGATAAGACCCTTATTATGAATTCCTGGGAAGTTATCTTACAGGAGAGATGCTGGTCGACAGTAGCTCTAAGGACCCAACATAGAAAAACATGGGTGTAGTCACTCACTATAGTTTCTGTGATACAACCAAGAAGTGTTTTCAAGCCTGACGTGGTTTCTGTTCCTTGTAAAATGTTTGCTTCTGGACATCATCTTCCCCTAAACTATGGCGGTAATCCCCAAAATGCCCAAATGAAAGATGGCTGCCAAACAAAGTGAAATTCAGTTCTAATTCTCCTTGATCTTCTGTGGCTTGGATTGTACTTCATGTGTACGTCAGTACGGACAAAAGTGGCTGCCAAATGTGGCAGTAAAAAAAAATGAATAAATGTAATTTATATGAAGTAAGAGCAGTAATATCCTTCTTCATTTCCTTCAGTTCCAGTAAGGGCATAAAATTGTTGCTTCCAGCACAAAGAGCCAACAGTTTATTGAAACTCAAGCTTGAACAGGTTGGACATTGTGTGCTACGACACCTACAAATGGAGTTTGCTGTTTAAATGTTAAGTTACTAAAGTTTACTGAGAGCAGCTTGTCCATGATTTTACCCACTCAGATTGAGAATAGGTTGTTATAGCATCACTTTGTTTTATGTTCAGCTTCCGCTTCTCAATTTCTGGTGACGAATTGTCATTTTGCACTTCCATTTTTGTACAGATAAAAAAAAGTAGATATAACATGATATTAATTAATCTTTCAAGCAAAAAATGCCGAAAAACATTCTTCTGCTTCTCAATTTCTGGTGACGAATTGTCATTTTGCACTTCCATTTTTGTACAGATAAAAAAAAGTAGATATAACGTGATATTAATTAATCAAGCAATAGCTCAGGCTGTGATTTAATCACAACATATCACGGTTTGAAGTGAGCTATTGCTTTTATAAAATGGTCATCAAGTATGGCAATATGAAAGTTATAGACACAATCCAAATTAAATAGTTTTTTATTAATAAATAAATAATAATGTTCACAATAAAATAGGCCCTCCAGCCTGCACACACTGAGGCAGTTGCTATGGAACGGTGGTTGCTATGGAATGTACGACAACACGGGCTAGCGTTATATTTATTTCATTATTTGGCTCTTTATTTACATTATTTGTATGAAAAACTGTCCATCGTCAGTAGGATGACTCTGATAACTGCTTGTACTAGGCTTGCCTTTTTGTTAGGTGGAGGTGTGTTGCTTGGCATGGCGAGGATGTTGCTCCACTTTTCTCCGTTTCGGTTGCCAATACATTTACGACCATAATCTGTCTCGTGTCAAGACAGATCAGATAGTTTCTGAGTCGTGGTGCTGCGGAGGCAGTGGTTAGTGTATTTCTGCTGCGTTCCTACTTGCTTGCATATTCTGGGAAACATTGTGAAACCTCCTCTTTACATAACTCTGCATGACGTTTAGCAGGTGGATTATCCGACCCTGATTGATTTATACGAGTAAGAAGTTACAAACAGTCCCTTTAAATATATACATGATGTTAAGACGAGGGATGTCAAAATAAACGCGATATTAACGCAAATTTGTGACTTTTATGGCTATAGCGGGCTCCGTTTTAAAGCTGGAGTGAAGATACTGGTATCATATAAAACTAGAAAACCTAAGGAATGTATTGGTACCAACGGGAAGGGAGCTAAAAAACGCTCCAAACTTGCACTACATTTTAGCGAGAAACAACTTGCATGGTCATTTTCAAAGGGATCCCTTGACCTCCGACCTCAAGATATGTGAATGATAATGGGTTCTATGGGTACCTACGAGTCTCCCCTTCACAGACATGCCCACTTTATGATAATCACATGCACAATATTGATTTCCAATAATAAATATATACATACATTTGCATAAAGCAAGCATATTTGCCCACTCCCATGTTAAGAGTATTAAATACTTGGCAAATCTCTTTTTAAGGTACATTTTGAATAGATCAAAATATGTGATTAGTTTGCGATTAATCACGATTAAATATATGTATATGACAGCCCTAGTTTAGACTCAAACACTGTAGAGAAAATATGCTAAATTCATATTTCTTAAATGAAGTCTGTAGTTTTTCCTTTTAGTCTTAGTTTTATTTTACAGGGTTGGACTCTGGTTCTCAGTTGAGGAACCATCCAGTAAAAAACATAAATTTGGTTTGAATCATTATTTTGAATGTCTGAGATGTAGAAGTATGGTATCACAACAACAGCAGTAAAACTTTTATTTGCAACCTGCAACTAATTGACAAGTCCTGGGTTGTGTAAAGCTCGCCTAAGGCACCTCTGAACTGGCTTCAACACTCAGTTTGTAATCAAGGAGCAATCACCACAGCTAACATATTAACCTTTTTATATGCTGCACAAGGGTGTAATTTCCACTGGGGGCTTTTGGGGATTCTATTATATCAGGTTGATTTTCTCACTAAAATCTCTCTGAACATTGTTTTCTTAGTGTCCAGCCTCCAAAGTCCACATGAGAGAGTTGAAAAAAGTGTTGACCTGTTCATCTGAGTCACCTTCAGTTGTTACCTTATCTTAACAAGCAACAGTGAGCGCTTTACAGACCTTTTTTTGCCTCTCAGGCTTCATACAGGCGACCCTACTTTGTTGCTGGAGCATGTTGCAGACACTACTCAGGGCTGAAAAAAAGCTGCTGCCAATGTTGTTTTTCAAATTAGAAATTATTTAATCTATGTTTTTTAGATTTTGGGCTATTTTCTCTTTCAGATTATTGAATAGAAAAAATATAAAACACACATTTAGGTGTTTAATTCATTACACTTTGTCTATTTGTGTCTGTAGATTTCTCCTAAATTCATCAAAAGTCGGCATTAAATAATGCCTCATTTACATTTTTAAACAAAGTTTCAGAAAATATTTGTCTTAATGTAAGTAATCAACTGGGGAAGTTTCATGGTGATATCTATTACATCTCTTTAAAGGCCGTGAGGTTTTTTTCAGACTCTGAGTCAGAAATCTCCACACACATTCACCAAACTTTCCAGTTTCATTCCTCTCTATATTCTGAAGGTTTTTACTGAGCGGTTTGATCGTATATTATTCATAGCCTGATTTATAGAACATTTAATAAAACTCAGCAGTTGTTGCAGTTTTTTATGGCTGTTGACAGTATTTTCTGATTTATGGAGTGATATAAAGAAGAAAAACAATTCCCTTTGTAAAAACATTTGACTCTAATATGTCAACATAATGAACAAGACTTTTGAACCTGGTTTTATCTAATGTTCAGATTTCTGTTATGGACATTTTTGCCAATTAGCACTTATTTAATAAGAGAATGCCTCATTTGCATATTTAAACATATATTTTCAGAGAACTTGCAATACAAAAACTACTTGTCTTAATGTAAGTAATCAACTTGGGAAGTTTCATGACGATTTATTACTTAAATTGTTTTACCCTGTTCACCTTAGGTGTCTCCCCTTAATATCCTCATAAAAATGATCAGTCATTGAACATCAGTGAAAGAAAACATACTGTAGTGAAGCACAGTGATCTTTGTAGTAATGATGCAAATACAACATTATCTGTCAGAAAGTATCAGGTATCTAAAAATGCTTTGAAAAAGGGTTTCAACACAAAGGTTTATGTAGCATCTTTTGTTATACTACTATATATTTCCTGAAAAAACTTTATATCAGCATCAGTTTTATTTGCTAAGTACATACATACATACATACAAGGAATTTGATTTATGCATCTCTCTCAATGTACAGAAATAGAAATAACAGCTATGGACAACAACAACAACAAAGCTGGAGAAATATAGGTGAGGAATAGACAACCTGTTATGTACATAAGTAGTGAAAAAATAGGTGTATATATAAATATTATATGCATGTATATAAAAGCACCAATGACCAACAATAAAATAAGAATAAAATAAAACGTCTATACAAGTCAAGTTCCTTAAGTTGTAAACAATGTAAATGGTGCAAAAAAATAAATACTGAACGGATATACATGGACTGGATGATTATGTACAGTATGTACATGTAAAGATGTCTATATACTGTATATACAGTGAATAGAACTTATATTGACAGTGGCAGATGATATGTACATATTACAATAATTATATTCTATAATTCTTACTTCTCCCAAGACATGTTAGTAGTCGGGACATTTTTTCAGCTCAGAGAGACAGTCTGTGTTTTATGGGCTCAAAGTCCCTGCAGATCTGGAACATGTTTTCCACACCTGCAGCAGAAACTCTCCCACCTCCTGCTCTTTTTCTTGTATGTATGGTAAAATATAGGTACATATTTTTCTCTCTGCATACTGTATTTATTTCTTTTTCCCCCCTCTACATAGATACAGTATATATTTCTTACTCGTATGCACAAACACAGATGCAAAAGTGCAGTAAAAATACACTCAAGGCTGGATTCCGAGGAGGCCTCCTCTCCAGTCGTCCCATTAACCTCTCACTCTGAGGCGGTTATGGAGCTGCGCTGGGATTATCTCATCTGTAGGACGTGGTGACTTTTTTCCTCCTTCTTTCAGCATTCTTCGTTTCTTTTTTTCACTTCCCATAAATCTCATGCGGACATAATATTGTCTGGGAAAAGAGTGATTGGGTTGTGGAGGTTAGGTCTTAAATTTTGACCACCCTCAAATAACAAAAACTCCACCGCCTCCCTAGAGTTTAGTCTTTGGAAGAGATTTTGTGGAATACGGTATGATGAAGGCTTCCAGCTCTGAATCCGTCAGGCCCTCAAGTCTTTTCTGCAGCTAGGGATTCACAGCTGTCCTGTCTGTGGATGCTATGATCACATGCTGCTCCGGGGATCCACTAAACCAGATATGATATGAATTTAACATGATTAACGGTCATTTATAGACTTTTTATGTCAATATGAGGGTGAGGAAAGGACATCCCGCTGTTGTTTATATAGCGTGAAGGTTCAGCTCCCTGTTCGCTGTGTGACTTCCTGTTGTCATGGCTGTAGTTCGACCAGACATCTGTCTTTTACAGTGAAATGATGTGATCACCCTGAGAAAATGCTGGAACCTTGTCTGGCTTCCAACACTCAGAGATTCAGACTGAAGGAAATAGTTTTTCCTCCTTTACCTCTGAACAGACGCCAGAGGTTGTTTCATGTGGATTTCATGATACGATATTCTGATGATGGATTAAAAAAGCTTTCAATGCTGACGGATTTCATCTAACTGAATGTTTATACAGTGATGTTCAGTGGGAACTTCAACTCAGAGTTTGCAAACACTTTACAGACTCAGCAGCTGATTTATTCTGATTCATCTGATAAATCTTTGTCATTTTTTGTTACCTCACCTTTAAAGATTTACTTTTACACTACTGTCTCTATGAGAACCCAACCAATATTATTAGCTGATATTATTAGCTCATTGCAGATATATCAATGTGTATTTGTTGGCCGATGTACTAAGAAATTGCAGTATAGAAATGGCAAAAAAAAATTGTTAGGGCTATCAAACGATTAAAATATTGAATAGCATGATTGTCTATAGTTAATCGCTATTAATCCAAAATTAATCACATTTTTTTATCTGTTCAAAATGTACCTTAAAGGGAGATTTGTCAAGTATTGTGGGCCAATATGCTTGCTTTATGCAAATCTATGTATAAATATGTGTAAATATATATAAAAACACAAAACAATGACAAATATTGTCCAGGAAAAGAAAGGTACTGCATTTAGCATACAAAATATGCTCAAATCATAACATGGCAAACTAAAGCCCAACAGACAGTCAGTGTGTCAGGTGGTTGGCACCAATGGATTCCCTAGGTTTAAAACTGAGCCCGCTACAACCTAAAACTCTCAAGTTGTGTGAGAGAAATTAGTGGCATCAATATTAACACGTTATCGCGCTAACATTCACGACCCTCATTTTTTTTTAAAAGATAATTTAGAAACCGTGCCACCATAACATAGTTTGTCCACCAGAGAGCACTGAGAAGTTTATTTTTAACTGTAAAATTTTAACTTCTTGATTATTCGGGGCAAACTTAAAGTTTTTGTATGATTCATATTAGTGATATTGTCCATAGTCATACACTGACTATGGACTAAGTACCTCATACAAAACACCCAAACTATCCCTTTAAAACCATAATGTGTAAATGTTTGTGATGATAGCGTCTTTGATTTTACCACTGGGAGGTGCCAAAGTTTAAGAATTTCAAATCTTAACAAACATGGCTTTAATCTCCTATTTACAGTAATTTTCTAGTGACAATTTACTGGGGTTTTTTTTGTAAAATGTAACAAAACCTGGTAAATGTAACATATTTCTAACGAAGAAATACATCTGCTGAAGAAGTAATTTCTCATACCATAATTTGAGTGTTGTTTTTTTTATTCTCCTAGTTTTTACTTTATATTATTGTTGTATTTGTATATATTTTTGCATTTATATACATGGCTCATCGTTCTCCTTTTTTTTCAGAACCATGACCACGGCTGCATCGCCTGTCGTATCATCTACCGCTCAGATGAGCTCCACCCTCCCATCCTGGCGCCGCGGGCCGACCTGACTGTCGGGCTGTACGGTCAGTGGGTGAGCCAGCGCTGTGAAGTTCGCCCAGAGGTCCTCTTCCTCACCCGTCACTTCATCTTCCACGACAACAACCACACCTGGGAGGGCCACTACTACCACTACTCTGACCCCGTCTGTAAACACCCCACCTTCACCATCTACGCCCGCGGACGCTACAGCAGAGGGCTTCATTCCACCCGCGTCAGGGGCGGGACAGAATTTGTCTTCAAAGGTTAGTGGTTGATATCTTGTGGTCTTACAGCGAACGCTTTTCTTAAAACGTTAAATACCAACAATAAGATGACTAGACTAGAAAAACCAAACCTTTGGGCTCATTTTTCTGCCTCTACCTTCAATGAGTCGATACAAATACTTGTACCTTCTATTGTTTGGAAATAACTTTGATGCATTTCATCAGAGTTGGATTTGCAGCAGTAACAGAACAGTCAGTTTTCTAACACAAAATAGAGCAACCATAGGATTATATTATAAGAAAAGATAAGCCTTTATTGATCCCCAGAGGGGAAATGTTGTTGCAGCAGCACAAGGACAGAAATAGTACAGATAAATAGAGAAAGTAAAAAATAAATACTAAGAGGTATGAAACTAAAATAAGAATAGAAGTAAAAAACAGAAACTATACGAGAGCAATTCAAGACAAAATTACAAGGTAGAAAAACATTGTTTCAATGACTCATCTCATCTCAGTCTGTTGCACTTGTGACCTACATCACTACTCTGGAGGGGTCATCACAAACAGGATGTTCGGGATTGCTGGTATTACTCTCAGGGTGCTTTTCATTACGCCAACTCATGCTTTCTCCTCCCACGACCCAGAATTCGTTTCCCCTCCGCCATCATGGAGGATCTTCTAATCTCTTAAATTTACCTCAAGGAGACAAGGAGGCTTCTGCATGAGCTTAGAGCAAGGAAACAGGCGTACCTCACATCCTCGCTGGGACAATCCTAAGAAGCGAGGAGACACGTTTGCGTAATGAAAAGCACCCTTTGTAACTCTTTAAGATAAGAAGAAGCTAACATGTCTTCTCATGTCTCTCCTCCCCTAGTGAACCACATGAGAGTAACTCCCATGGACTTTGCCACCACCTCCCTCCTGAACGTCTTCAACGGTAACGAGTGTGGAGTGCAGGGGTCCTGGCAGGTCGGGGTGGAGCAGGACGTTACCTTAACCAACGGCTGCGTCGCACTGGGCATCCGCCTCCCCCACACAGAGTACGAGCTTTTCCGCATGGAGCAGGACGCCCACGGCCGCTACCTGCTCTACAACGGCCAGCGTCCCAGCGACGGCTCCAGCCCGGACCGGACGGAGAAGCGTGCCACCTCCTACCAGATGCCCCTGGTGCAGTGCTCGGCAAGCAGCCAGCCGTCTGAGTACAGCAGAGTGGATGACCGGTCTCTGCTGCACCACAATGACTGCACAGGATGGCACAGAGGCAGCCAGCAACACGTCACGGTGGCTCTTGTCGTATTCGTCACGTCTCTGCTTCTCAGCTGGCAAAGCTAGAGAGCAGGGGGTTTTTTTCTACGTAAAGACACAAGACAAAAGTGTGGATTACAAGAGCAGACAGAAACTGTAAACATTTTACTTCTCTGATGTGAAAGAGGATGAAAACTGGTGCCACTGATCCTCTGAACTCCTTCCCAGCTACCAAAGACTCGACACAGCTGCACCACAGAAACTTTAGCACTTTAGAGTGGAAACAAAGACCAACCTGTCTGTGTTTCCACAAATATACAAAGATGTTTATATATCCACACAGACCTGAGAGGACGTTTTATACAGTGTATTTACCTACAACTATCGAGTCATTTCTTGGTACTGCAAAAAGACACGATTTGATGTGTGGAAACATTTTCTACGACAAACTCTTGACAATAGGAGATGTGCTTGTGGATAGTCACTGTTTACAGTAAAAGGGAACTACACTACTTCTATTACAGCAGGTCTTTAAATATTGGCTTACAGTATGGTGAACTCGGTTATCGGTCATTTATTCCACGTTAAAATCATGCTGTTATTTTGGATACAACAAAAGCAATTACCTTTCATGTATTGGCCAACACTTGACCTTGTTTCCATTGGGGCTATTTTGAAATGATGTCATTCTCAGATCGGGAAACTGCACCCAGAAAACTGGCATGTTAAGAGCATTGTCTCAGCAATAAGACTTCAAATACACTGTAAAATTTGCATCAGGACTGAGCAGTATGACTAAATTCAATATTATAATTGAGAGTATTTTTTGATAAAATCACAAATCAAAATTACTGCATTGAATTGTGTTTCATTGTTGTGCTTTACATGCACAAAATACTTCATGTGTTAATCTGTAATTACAATTTGCTTGAAATCATCGTAACCTGATTCCAATACATACCTATAAAAGGAGAATATTGAATTGTTGTCCAGTTTTAAATCAGTTAATGGAATAGATGTAAAAGGACACATTCATACATTTTCCTGGACATAAATAGGCCCTTGTTTTTGTTATATGTTGGTCTTATCTGTCAACACTATACATAAAATAACTCTCTACTATGCAAGATCATGCTTTAAAGAGATAGTTCAGCTATTTTGAAATGTGGTTGTATAAGGTACTTATACATAATAAGTGTATTACAGTAGATGACGGTCGGCACGTCCCCAGCAGGAGAAACAGGCAGAACTACCGACACCACAGCAAAGCAATACAGTGCTGTGGACGGGGACGGCAGAAACATGTATTTTAGCCACCTAAAAGAAATGATATCTGTTTAAGTGTACGCTATATTTAGAATATTTTCACCGCTTTATCTTGCCGTCAGACAGCCCTTTTCTTCTCCTTTCAGACAGGGAACTGAACTGAAAGTGAAACTTATCTATGCTCTCTCCAAAGTCAGCGCGCTCGGACAAATACAGTATAGATACGTTTCACTTTCAGTTCAGTTCGCCGTCAGAAAATATTCTAAATACAGCGTACCCTTAAACGGGTATCAACGTTTTTAGGCGAGCCTTTCTTTTAAGTGGCTAAAATACATTTTTCTGCCGTCCCCGTCCACAGCACTGTATTTCTTTGCTCCGGTGCTCCTGTTTGTTTTTGCTGGGGGGCACGCAGACCGTCATCCACTGTAGGTAATACACTGACTATGGATAAGTACCTCATACAACCCCACTTCCAAACACCCTTTTAAGGTAAAGTTTGTTGTTACAACAAACATAGAAGACTGGGATTTAATCAGGAATTTAAGTATTTTTAGGGTAAATATTCCCTGTTTTTTAAAACTGTGGTGTAACAAAGAATAGATTCTAGTCACAAAGCATTGTATAATAAGTAGGCCACGTCTTACCTGTCCAGATTGTGCAGCTCTTTGAAAAAGTCCTCCAGTGGGGAATTTGTGAAATGACAGGAAAAATAGATGAGTTCTCCTTGCTTCTCAAGGTCGTTTCTAAATTAGAGTGGAATAAATTCAAAATACCTTCTGTGGGATTAAGGTCATGAGGTGTGGCACAGTATAAGCACCCTTCAGTTCTCCAGTGGCATCTCGATTACAATCTTAATGAAGGTCACTGCGATGTTGTCACCCTCTGGATGGTGGACCAGTACCTCTTTGGGAGCTTACCAGCTTGCTTCTACGATACCAAAACTTCCAGATTGTGTTCAACAGAGAAAGAACACACAGGGAATCACAGCATACTATTTCTGCGTTGGAAAATTTTCGTACAGCCAGTTTATCATCATTGATGGTGCAGTCTTGTTCAGACTGCAGAATCTGTATTGGACTCCAAGAAATGTCTTTTTGTAACTGGATACATGTATAAGATTAAAGGTTTGATACTCTTCAATGCTGATCTATTGTGTACATTTCTGAAGTTTGATTGCTTTGTATACTTACCTCATTTCATGCAAAAAAGTCGTAGTATAGTATGCCATAAAAAATGTCAGTTATGTCAAGAGGTAAAAAGTCCTAAAAAAAAAAAGTCATAGTACAGTAAGTTGAAAAAATTCATACTATGACTTTTGTTTCTTTTTTTTTTTTTACTTAAACATACTATACCATGACAATTTTTTTAGACATACAATACTGTGACTTGTTTATTTTTTTGACATACTATACCTTTTGTTTATTTTTTTTAAATACTCTGACTTTTTTTTTTGGACATACTATACTATGACTTTTTTAAAAAAAGATTCGACATGCTATACTATGACTTTTTTTAGGACTTCTTACCTCTTGACATAACTGACATTTTTTAATTTTTAGACATACTACGCTGTGATTTCATTTTAATTTTTTTGGCATACTATACTATGACTGTTTTTCGACTTACTTCATTTTTTCGACATACTATGACTTTTTTTCGATTTACATATGACTTTTATTTTTCCATGATAATACACTCACCTTTTTTTTCAGACATACTATGACTTTTTTATGCTTTACCTTTTTTTATTTTTTAGACATACTATACTATGACTTTTTTCGACTTAAATATGACTTTTTTTATTTTTCTATCATACTACAATATAACTTTTTTTATTTTATTCGCCATACTATACTATGACTTTTTTCGGCAAACTATACTATGACTTTTTTCTTTTTTAGCATACTGTAGTATGATTCTTTTTATTTTTTGGACATACTATAT
>CAKAOH010015260.1:710-25363 GCA_916701665.1 Sebastiscus tertius | reverse complement strand
GGCTCTGTCCGAAGAATCCTTAAAATTCACCTACTAACACCTTGTTTGTTTCATCTGTTCACTAACGGACATGTAAAAACAAGAATTTGTGGTTTTTAGGGGGAGTTCAGCCCAGCATTTCTCCGCAGCCTCTGCACTGTGGGTTACCAGATTTTGGTTTCTTTACAAGAACAGTACTGGCAACGTCACTGTGATAACAAGACCACACCCGGTTGTTGTTCATCTAGAAATAGTCACAGAAATAGTCGCACAACATAAATCCGCTCCACTTAAAACCACAAATAGTTTCATTTCTGTGTGTACGGATTAAACAAACAAGATACATGTTCATTACTGAGGTTTAGAGGTGCTGAGGTATTTATTTTCTCTGTGTCAGACCAACCACATCCTGACTCCATCTCTCTACTTCACCATCGACATGAGACTTCTATCAATCTTCCCATCTCACTCTTGAAAAGAAAGCAAATGAGCATATTTCACAAAATGATGAAGTATTCCTTTACTTTAGGGACAAAGTTCTGTGTATTTAAAAACATCTGAGCAACATGTGTTTGCAATGATTTTGACTTGTACGTCATGCAGATTTAAATCAGTCTGAAAAGCTTCAGTTATATATCCCTCCAAAAAGGCTGAAAAAAGAAAGAAGCAGAATGCAGGGTATGTAGTAGAGTCCTGGAAAAGCTTTAAAATATCTCACCTCCAGGTGATCACACAGTGTGACTGACGCCTCTGCCGGTCAAAATGTGAGCTCGGAGACGTGTGAACTTGAGTGGCGTTCACCGCGGGGCCGTGCGCTTTGTCAGCCAGAAGCAGCGGGGAGGACAGAGTAGACATTGTGCTGCGCTGTGTTACACACAGAGGTCAAGGGTCAGGTGTAGAGGTCAAAGGGATGACCGCGGAGCAGCCTGTGAAGCCAACACTTGAGTTCCTTCACAATCTGTCATACGCGGTATCAACCGTGGAGGCTCTGAGCTAAAGACAGGCTGCTAATCGGAACCCAGACCTGTTGGTTATTGAAGAGGGGGGGCTCATAGAAGTGGTTGTAAGTATAGGCTCCAGTGTTTGATTTAAGGTTTACCTGTAGAACCAGGTGTAAGGGACATTGACCCCGTAAAAGGACCAGTAAGGTTTTGATAGCAGCCGGCTAGATAGAGTGATCCAGCAACAGAAGCCCCCCTAAAGCCAGGTAGTCGCATAACCGTGGCGACGTCTCCCCTTCTCCACTTGGTTCTTCTAACCCCATCTGCTCCTTCAAGGCTGTCGGAGGCAAACTGAAACTCCTTACTGTCATGCTTGGGTGTCTCTGCTGGAGGGGTGGGGGGGTGGGATGGATCGAGTGGTGCCAAAGGGGTAAAGCAGCCCACTCTGCTCTGACCTCTCAGCAAGCCACCGAGTGGAAACAATGATCTATCTGTGGCTGCTGCTTCCTCTCATCCATCTTACAGTCGGGAGGGGTGATTGCTTGATTGATTGATTGATTGATTGATTGATTGATTGATTGATTGAGTGGAAAGCTGACGTCACAAAGAACCCACAACTGTAATCTGACAAAACATTTCCCATCTGTGCTGTTGTCCTTACTGCATCAGCCATCAGTCATTGGCTGCTTACACAGACGGGAGTGTATAGTGATAGGCTGTAGGAGAGATGTTCAGGACATTTTTAAACCTTTTGGATTTTAATTTTCTGAAGTTTAAAGCTTCTGTAGACGGAGCTCTTTGTATGCCCCAGAGCTGGGAATCTAAAATGCATCACTCTTTTGTTCACCCAATGATGTTAAACAAGAGAAATCCCCAAAAGCTTTTATCATGATCTGGCTACAGGTTGAATCATTACTTATTAGATTGTATCCATCAAAAATGACAAAAGCAACATTATAGCTAATCGATACTTATCATACAAGAGATATAGTTAAAATGGCTTACTGTAAACATTTAATATGAAAGTACTAGGGCTGTCAATCAATTACAATAATTCATTTTGATTAATCGAACATTTTTTATGTTCAAAATGTACCTTAAAGGGAGATTTGACAGGTATTTAATACTCTTATCACCATGGGAGTGGACAAATATGCTGCTCCATGCAAATGTATACATATATTTATTATTGGTAATCAATTAACAACACAAAACAATGACAAATATTGTCCAGAAACCCTCACAGGTACTGCATTTAGCATAAAAATAATATATGTTCAGGTCATAACATGGCAAACTGCAGCCCAAGTCAGCGTGCCAGTGTGCTGACTTGACTATGACTTGCCCCAAAACTGCATGTGATGATCATAAAGTGGGCACGTCTGTAAAGGGGAGACTCGTGGGTACCCATAGAACCCATTTTCATTCACCATCTTGAGGTCAGAGGTCAAGGGACCTTCTTTTAAAAATGGCCATGCCAGTTTTTCATCGCCAAAATTTAGTGTAACTTTGGAGCGTTATTTATCCTTCACGACAACCTAATATGACACGGTTGGTACCAATAAATTCCTTAGGCTTTGGTTTCATATGATATCAGTATCTTTTCACTCTAGCTTTAAAACTGAGCCCTCTGAAAGATCGATTGCATTAAAATAAAATAATGCCGTTAAAACAAATTAGCATTATCGCGTCAACTTTGATAACCCTACTTGTCATACAAGAAATAGTTAAAATGGCTTACTGTAAATGTTTAATAGGACAACTGTGATATGTAAAGACATAAATTGATGGTTTAAAGCCATAAAATAGAATAAGTAGCATTTTACTAAAATGTTTAAAGGGCAAGTTAAACCCAAAGTTTCCTCTTGGAATATCGTAGCCTAATAATCTGACTGACCAATGAGTAACGAGTCGACAAACACAAAAACAAAACTCCCAAAGCCGTTTCTTAAAACACAAATATGTCTCTGTTGAATTTTAAAATGCTTTTTCAATGTTGTGAACACCACAAACGTATTCCAATTCACCTCCATTGGGGTGGAGGCAGAAATGCCAGAAACGGATATCTCAAAACTTGGACAAACTAGAAAAATGCACTCGGTAGAGTCGGGGCTTTCCACAAGGATACGGAGTAGGAAAAAAGCAGCAGGTCCAGGGGGGCAAGCCAATAGTTTAGTTTACCGATAATTAAGTTTAGATATTTTGTAAATCAAATGAAAATATAACACTAATTCTTCTTCTTATTAAAATCAGGAGGTCCACAATAATGATTTGGCTCTGCCTGCAGTGCCTTGAATGTGATTCAAAGAGTTGTAAAGTCAGTGTATAACAGCAGTGATCTGAGCTGGTAGTCTGGTTTTAGTTAAAAATCAGGCGGCCAAGTTTTGAAGAAAGGAGAGAAGTGAAGTTAAAAATGATTTATTTACACATGAAAACTCATTTTGATGTCAAAACACACCGATTCGAATGGAAAGAGTTTTTTTTTTTTCTTGTCTCTCTATTAGTTCCTCAGTCAAAGAGGGACAGAATATCCTATTAATGGGGTTATTCACGGTAACAGGGACACACAGTGGGGGGTATCAGAGGTTCAAAGAACCAGTTTGACCTCACTAAGGCTTCAATGGCCTCATGGCCAATAGCCAGGACACTCTGGCATCTAAATTCAGCCCTCTAAACCGGCCCACTGACTCCTCTCACTACGTCTCCGTCATCATTTCCCCTCTCTGTCCTGTTCGCTGTTTTGGAGCCAGAGCCTGCAGTGTGACGTGATAGATGGTGGCTGTGTAGGTTTGTAGAGCCGAGATAAGAGCCGGGCTGGCCCAGGGCCGGCCAGGCTGGCAGGTAGAGGCCGGCCCTACTCGGATAACAGGCTGGCGTTGCCCTCCGCTGGCCATGCGGAACCCAAGCCATCTGGAACAGAAGAGCGGGGACAGTGATGGACTGATATAGGGGCTGCGTGACTGTTGGGGAGGGATTCCTGGGCAGCGCTAATGGCTTCAGGTTGAGGATTTCAGAGGGGCGGAGGACTTGGTGTGCCTTCAGTTGCATGTAGATGAAGCCTCTACATTGTGGCCTCGTGCACCAACAAGTCTGGCCATATGGCACTTTCTAGAAAGGAATGTGGCTACTTGCTGACTACAGTGTCGTGTAAATACTCGAACCACAACTGGAGTAAGGTTTATTTGGACCGCACTATAGTAGAATGTATTATAAGTAGGGCTGTCAATCGATTAAAATATTTAATCGCGATTAATCGCAGTTTTTATCTGTTCAAAATGTTCCTTAAAGGGAGATTTGTCAAGTATTTAATACTCTTATCAACATGGGAGTGGGCAAATATGCTGCTTTATGCAAATGTATGTATATGTTTATTATTGGAAATCAATTAACAACACAAAACAATAACAAATATTGTCCAGAAACCCTCACAGGTACTGTATTTAGTAAAAAAAAAAATGCTCAAATCACAACATGGCAAACTGCAGCCCAACAGGCAGCAACAGCTGTCAGTGTGCTGACTTGACTATGTCTTGCCCCAAACTGCATGTGATGATCATGAAGGTGGCATGTCTGTAAAGGGGAGACTCGTGGGTACCCATAGAACCCATTTTCATTTACATATCTTGAGGTCAGAGGTCAAGGGACCTCACCAAAATTTAGCATAAGTTTGGAGCGTCATGTAGCCTCCTACGCGACAAGCTAGTATGACACGGTTGGTACCGATGGATTCCATAGATTTTCTAAAACTTTTCTCTTTTAATATGATGCCATATGATAGCTTTAAAACTGATTCTTCTACAACCTCCGAAAGATCGAATAGTGGCGGAGCCTGACGGCCGCCTGTCAGATTTTTCCATAGGTTAATTAAAAATCGCAAGTTGTGTTCATGCGTTAAAGAAATTAGTGTTGTTAAAACAAATTCATGTGTTAATGCGTTATCGTGTTAACTTTGACAGCCCTAATTGTAAGAGATTTTGGAGGTCCTTCCAGTCCCTGTAATTTTAGGGGCATTCTCTTTTTCTTCTGTGTTTTATACCAGTAAAGAACAAATGATGAAATATGAGCACCAGGCTCATGGCCCACTGGGCCAGAAAGACCGTAACGTTGTTTGTCTCTTATTACAGATAAAACCTGCTGATTTTGGGTAGTGTCTTCTTGAATTAGATGAACAAATTATAGCTGTTATTTTTTTTATATACTTATAATTCACAACATTCATATTTCCAATTCAAAACCAATTGCATCATATTTTTTCCGTTGGTCAAAGGCCCACTCCGTGTGTATCAATCTTAGGAAAAGAAGACAAAAAGAGAGAGAAGAAAGAGTAATTTAAAAAAAATGAAATACATATTCACACACAGACATTGATTAACAGACCTCAGCAGGAGAGTGCACCTCAGTTATACAGGAAACTTCTGTAATGTACATTTTGAAGCTTAGATTTAGTTTACTCCTCCTGATCCACCATTTAGTCTTTAAAACGTCAGTAAATATTGAAAAATGCCCAACATTCAGTGTGACTTCATCAACTTTCTTGTTTTCCCAAAACAGCACTTGAAAACCTAAAAATATTCAGTTTACTATAATATAGAATATAGAAAAAAAACAAAAACTCTAAAGTTGAGAAGCTGGAACTACAGAATGTTTAGTATTGTTGTTATATAAATTACTTATACATAAATTACTAATACGATGATCAAAATAGTTACAGATTATCAACTAATTCTTTCAGCTCTAGCCACCATTATTATTCTTTTCTGAGAGTTTTTAGATTTTTCTCTTCCAAATCCAAATTGAGGGGATAGATTGTGCTGTACGCTCTAAAGTCCACTCTCTCTCTATATATATTTTTTAAATAGAATTTTAGTGCTCAAGCAACTGTTGACATGTCACAGGAGGAAAAGCACAGGTGTAAATAATAAAAGGAATGATGATGATGATGAAGAATGATGATTTTTAAAGAGCTCACCTTGGGCTTTAGAAACTTTTATTGACAAAATGATTAAGAGTTTAACAAAAACATAATCAATGTATATGAATCAATTGTTGATCTTCTTACTGGAGCCACAAAGTCCAAATTTGGGCAAAGTCGAGCAAAGGAAGCTTACTGAGACAGCCTGAGACAACTGTCAGTCAGCAAACATCTCCCACATAGGTCCAAAGGAAACATGTCCAACCTGCTTGTTCTTTACAACCAACAGTCCACATAGATATTCAGTTTAATATCATATATGACGGAAAAAAAGCATCAAATCCTCATATTGAAGAAGCTGGCATTTTTCCTTGAAAACTGATTTAAATTATGAATTGATTTATAAAAATAGTAATAATCTTTCTGTTATGTATTGGCAAGAATCTGGCGATACGATGCGTATCATGATACAGAGGTTGAGATTCAATATATTGCGATATATTGCGCTACTGTAAGCAGGGCTACAAATTTTAAATCTTAAATCTAATTTTAGGAAAACTGTCAGTGTAAAGCACACACCACCATATTCATAAAATCAGAGTAAAAAACATTTAACATCACAGCACTACTTTTTGTGAAATCTGAACCACTGTCTGCTACAAATCTTTGCATGTAAACTATTAATTAAAAATAATCAACACTCTATACAGTATCACAAAATATAATATCGCGATACTCAAGTATAGCGATATATTTTCTTGCACCCCAATCGTCTAACTGTTTCAGCTCTAGACCCAAAACATCCTTTTAATCTGACTGATATTTGAGACCGTAGTGTAGGTAGCAGCCATCGGAGGAACTGCAGCATATATTTCCAGTTTTGTATTTGGTGAGACACGGTTGGCTCGTCTCCACAGGCAGTGATTATCCGGCCAGATGAACCGGAGCCACGGACTAAATGCTTCAGAGTTCACATAAACTGCTCGGAACGTGAATCAGGGGTTGAATCACCACATGAAATAAAGAAATGATTCACTTGCTTACGCTTGCTAAATGCCGCTTTCCATTCAGTCTGGCACTGCCTGTGATGAGGGGCTGATTGATACAGTACTGAGCCACTTGTGGTAAATGCCGTATTGGTATGCATAGCATGTCTCCATCCACAAGGAGGGATTCAGGGGGTGGGGGGACAAGAGTCGGGTGTGTTATTTTGATGGGGAGCTGATTGCGTCGGAGGTTGCAGAGGTTTTAGAGGTGAAAGGTTAAAGATGCAGCCTTTCTTTGTCAACACACAATGGGCCGCGGCGGAGCAGGCTCCGGCTGTATTGGCTGCTGCTAGAAGCCTTCCCGGCCTCGGGCTATAATGGTCAATAAACTGTCACGAGGATTAGCAACAGAGACCACACACTGGAGAGCTCCATTCTTCTCTAGTGCTGGTCCATTATCAGAGAGCTGCACCGCAGCCTTGCAGCATGGACCGAAACAAGGCTTAATCCTGATCCCAGAAATTGCCACTTTTAAGAGCTGACCAGAAAGCAGCAGAGAGAGAACACTGGACAAATGATGCGTGGGAGGACTGACCAGTAACCTCACAGCATGTCCTTGTACAGACTTTGGCTTTTCTATTGAAAGATCATTTCAGCGGGATGTTGACCATTTTCCAAAACATGCTGTAGAGTTTTAGATGCAGGCATCATTTCAGAACAGTATGAACATTGTGTGTTGTGGCGACTTGAAACTTGCTTGAGTTGGGTAATCCATCAGAGCATAACCACACAACACTAGAAGCAGACATGATGTCCACTGGGATGAATTACTTATGTCAGGCAAGTTTTTACAAATTGACTTCACATTTTGTAGAAATAATGTCTGTGGATTATCCAGAATAACAGGGACACAGCTGGTGTATTTCTTAAATGTAATTTTTTATTAGCCATGCTATAGCATCATGTCTCTAGGGATGGCAATGTGGATCTGTAAGTCAGCCCTCCACTTTGGGCCGGACTGAAATATCTCAACAGCTAATAATGGATGAACTTTGGTGATCCCCTGATTTTTCCTCTATCACCATCAGCAGGTCTAAGGTTTAATTTGTCTAATAGTTTGGTTAATGACCAAGTACCTGTAAAAAGTAATGGCATTCAGCCAGCTGTACTTATTTCATTAGTGCTAATTTGAAAACTAAGATGTATGTTAAAAGCTGAACCAAGATAATGAACATGGCAAACATTATACTATGGAATACTGTATCATTCACAAATGTGTGCTTCAAAATACAGTATTGTACCTGTAATCTTAATGTTAGGTCTCTGCTTATAAGTGTATGCATTCATTTTCATGCCTGCAAGCTTAATCTTACAAGTCATAGGACAAGTTTACAGGTGTGCAGTCTCAGACTTTTGACAGGTTTACTACATGGACAGGTTCTAACACAGAAAGATAGCGAGAGAGAGGGAGAGAGAGAGAGAGAGAGAGAGAGAGGGAGAGACACATTTAACCTCTGACTAATCACTTTTTTTAACCCCGGCGGGCCCTGCCGCTATTCTGTCTTTCAGAGGTTGTAGCGGGCTCAGTTTTCAAGGTATTGGGGATATACTGATATTACGTGAAAACCTAAGAAATCCATTGGTACGATGTCGTGCTGACTTGTCGGGAAGATCGCTAAATAACTCTACGAAGTTACTCTAAATTTCGGCGAGGAATAACTGGCAATTCTTGCAGAAATCTCCAAATGTCAAAAGTTTTTGATACCGAATCACAGCATGGCTTTTTTTCTTTGGTGTTCCTCAAGGCCTTTGTGTCTTAATGTGGTATTCTGGAGGGATTATTGATGATTGAGGGATTATTTTATCAATGAATTAATAGCGTGGCGCTTCCATTCCCCTACGTGTACCCACGCGTTTTGTTGCTTCGTCACTAGTAGTGCGAAACGCAGCATTAGTCTTGTTAATTGCTGTGAGCAGCACAAATGAAATTCCATTCACCTTCGAGACGGATATCTCAAAACCTTTGGGCCATAAGCACACTTAACTCCAACAAGCATTGACTGACCCCCTCACATGCAGTGTGATGACTCTTTTTGAGTGCAAACTTACTGGATCCTGTGCAAAAATTACATTTATTCTAGTGCAATAAATAGTCTTATTGTGTAAAATTGCATTATTTTAATATTTTAGAACCTTTGTCGTCGGCTGTGGATGTTTGTTTGCTGAAGTTCTTTTGTTTTTGTGGTGTTTTTCTTGTCTTTTAACTGCACTATTCAGGAGTAGCATTCCTAATTTCGTTGTATTTTGTGCAATGACATTAAAGGCTTTCTATTCTAAAAGCCAAACTATACTGCATGGTTTAAAGTGAGAACATGTGTTTTTTTGTGATTTAGATGAGCTGACCCTTGAAAAAAGGACACCGTGCTTAGAGAGCAGTGATTTAAAGTAAATGGGTTTAAACACATAAAGCAATAACATGCTCTTAAATTGACAGTTGGCAAACGTATCGCAGTAAAGCAGTATTGTAGCTAGTTGAAATTGACCCAAGATCACAGATTAACTCAGTGAAAGAAAAGTGATGTGTTCACTTGTGATCTTTTTTGTAAATCTCACTTAAAGGCTGCGACATATCTCAGAGTTTCCGTATTATTGACGTGAGGGGCGCTCGCAGACGTTCATCCTTGAGTCCGCATGCGTGTTCGTGTGTCACACACGTCAATATAAGTGGGTGTCTGTTCAGGGGAGGGGGCGACAGAGGCACGTGTGTGTTGGAACACAGCTTGTGTGTGTTGGTGTATGCTCCAGGGAGAACATATGCTGGTGTTGACTGTGGGGCAAAGGGGTAGGAGGTAGGAGGGGAGGAGGAGGGGGGGCAGCTGGCGTGTGTCGGGTCAGGGGTCTACAGCTGTTGATAGCAGGGTGGTACACTGACACAGATAGGGGGATCTGATGCACCGACAGCCCACACGCCGCACCCGTCTGGACTGATGTGAGTGAGCGATGGAGCCGGGCCGGGGCGCTGTGTAAGTGAGAAGCAGGCGCTGTGTCTCCAGACGCCGGTCGCACAGATGGCCGGGCTGCTGATGGAGGCGAGATGGGGGGAAAAAAAGAGGGTATAAAATAAAGCTCAGACAGCAAGAGGGTAACCAATATGAAGCAAACAGATTGTACGGGGTTATGGTTAGACCCGTATGGTAGTCAGATGATATCAAGCGTTGTATTAAAAATCTAATTTGGCCCTGTCAGTGTGGTCCACATCTCTTATTTATGATGCACATTGATTGATTGATTGATTCAGTATTTACTGTGCAGTTGATTAATATTTCACAGATTTCCTATGGAAAGCTATTAACCTAAAATAATTCTAATGACAGAGTTTGATAGCCCCTACTTCTATTGTTTGACATAGAAATGGTCACATTTAAATGGACTATTGTGCAAGTGTGCCTGTTGCTTTCCTCCAACTTATCTTATCTACTGCCGCGGTAGCCGCAGTATATAGGTCCTGCCCAAGCCAATCACAAGCCGAGCACAGCAGAAGCTTGTCAGCGCGAGCCACCTAGCTGCTACGTTAGCACCACAGTAGCTTTTTGGCTACAGAGACACAACAAATAACCATAATATCTCTATAACTACATTTATGATCAAATTGGCACATGTTCGATTACACAGACAGACTGGTGACGGTTATGGAAAGTTAAAGTTACGCTCGTCTCTCGTACAATTCCACAACTACTTCACTCAGAGCAGCTGTCAATCGTGACGTCAAACTCCCTTTTATAGCATTAAATAACTAATTGAAACCAAAAATCAGAAACATGAGCGCTTGAACATCCATCAGCATGATAAAACTACCTAAAATGACAGAAACCACTTTGGTAATTTAGTTTGGCCCGTGTCCCATCCACTAACATGGAGGGGGATTTATGTGACCTATACTGCAGCCAGCCACCAGGGGGCGATAGAGATGTTTTGGCTTCACTTTTTGGGAGCTGTCATGTTGTCCATCTTTATATACAGTCTATGGTCAATACCAGACACTTTTTAAGCCCAGCCACCCACAGTGACAACAAATTGCTACATCCATCTTTGCTTCTTAGTGACAACAAATTACTCGCACAGCCACAAAGGTTTGCTTGTCAGGAAGGCATATACATAAATCATTTTAAGTGTTGGCCAAGTGACTAATGCTGTAGTTTTTCATCTGCTGACAGTCTTAAAGGGCCAGGGTGTAGGATTTTGGGGGATCTGTTAGCAGAACTGGACTTTAATATTCATAATTATGTTTTCATTAGTGTATAATCACCTGAAACTAAGAATTGTTGTGTTTTTGTTATAGCTTAGAATGAGCCAGGGCTTCAACTAATGATTATTTTCATTGTCCATTAGTCTGTTGATTATTTTCTTGATTTAATCGATTAGTTATTTGGTCTACAAAATGTCAGAAAAATGTTGATCAGTGATTCCCAAAGCCCAAGATGATGTCCTCAAATGTCTTGTTTTGTCCAATTCAAACAACGACTAACTCCAAGATATTCAGTTTACTGTCACGGAGGAGTAAAGAAACCAGATAATATTCACATTTAAGAAGCAGCGGTAAATACGTAGAACAACATGCTAACTGTTGTTTCTTTGTTTGTGAAAATTCACTTTTTTTAAATGCGTCATCATGTGTCTAGATTGCCTTAATCTTCACGGCTCTTCAGATGTGGCGGAAATGCAAACAGGAATTCACAAATACTTCCTTTAGTTCCTGGACCTATTTGGTTGAAAAAGGGCTATTATACCTTCATTTGCCATTGTTTATCAAGCAGCTGCGTTGCTTCTTGATATGTTCTCGATCCAATGTTTCAAAGACCAATGCATGTATTATGTAAAAAATGAACTCCCTTTCTTATTTGGTTGCACTGTCCCTCAGGGGCCACATAACATGCATCTTAAACCTCTAAAATATTGATTTTGTTTCCAGTGTTCTCTGTCTCTGTGGAAAAACATCCAACCGCTAACCTGTGTGTCTTTTTCTTCCAGGCTTTTACAGTGACCACCCGTTGGAGTCTGAACAGAACGACAGCATGGGTGAGTTCTCAAACATTTATTTATTCTCAGATGTGAACTTACAGCTCAGACTGTATATTTTTTTTTAGCACAGTAAATTTTAATTGACTTCACTGCTTCACATTTTTTTTTTTTTCTGTCTTCATGCTATAGTCACTGAATTGCAGTGTAGCACTACTGTAATGTAGTGAAACATCTTCACACTACAGTCTGCATTGGTCAGTTTTACGTTCTGCTATTAAATGAAATCATGATAGTAGCTCCATCTAGTGGTAAAGTACAGGCCAGTCATTTTATTGAATGGTTTATAATTTCCTGTGAAATCCACAAGAGGGGAGTATAAACTCAATAATAACGGAGCAGCTTCTTCCTTAAGCATGAGTCAGCTGGCTCTTCAGCTGTTACAGGGAAAAACTCTATGTGTGTGTGTGTGTGTGTGTGTGTGTGTGTGTGTGTGTGAGAGAGAAATCAAAACAAGATGGTAAAAATTAAATGTCTACAAGCAGTTACAGATTTCTAACAGGATTATTACATCTTTCTGTTTTCTCTATTTGTTCCATTGGGTCAATAGCCTCAGTCTGTGTAGATGAGAACCTCTTAGTGGTCACGCCATCATCATCAGAAGTGGCTCCGCATTAAACCTAAAACGTGAGATCTAATAATGTGTGACTCTTGGCACCAGAGGAAACTGGGAGCGCACAGGGCCAGGGGTGAGGCAATGGTCCAATGTTAAGTTCCAGGTTCAGGCGAAGTTCACTTGGGACTCCCCTGGCTGCCATCGCAGTGCCAGGTGGCACCACGGGGGGGTCAGAGGTCGGACACAGTTCAGAAAATGCTGACCTCGCCGTGACTCTGTGCTGACCTGATTGTGTGCAGCTCTCCTCCGGCCTGGGCTTTCTCATCGCTCCCTCTATAAACTTGCAAGAGGAGAAAAGAGGAGGGAGGAGGAGGAGGAGGGGAGGGGTCGCTAAGAAGTAAGAAGGAAGCCGGAGAGGAACTATTAAACCTGCGCGCACACAGTGAATGGCCGCCATTGTTGCATGCTGCAGGAGGAGGCATGGATTTATGAGGCTGAGCCTGATTGGGTTGTAAACTTGACGAGGTGGGCTCGCGGGCCGCGGCCACTCGCTCGCTCTCTCTCTCTCTCTCTGTTGGCCCTATTCTCCTCCCAGGATGCCTCGGTGCATGCACTGGGCAAGGGTGATGCCGGGGTCAAGGGGGGCTGAGGCAGGGCTCAGGGCTTGTAAATGCTCTGACAGGGGTGGGAATTCAGAGACCCCCATTCAGTGACCAAAAAACCCAGGTCAGGGGCCAAATAGCTGAGTTAGCAACAGCTGTTTCCAACACAAGTCCCTGTAGATGAAGTCCTAACTCGGATATCTCAAATAAAAAAAGTTATTTTCTCCTCAACCCCTTGATCTGAATCCCCCCCCCCCGCCCTCCCTAAACTTGGAGCATCCGTCCCCATCTTCATGAACCTGCAGATGGTGGTCATTTATTGGGCATTGATCTGTGGTTTCATAGGGTTATAAACGGATGGGAGTGCAGTGTCCTGGGTGACCATGTAGCTCTTTGGGTGGTGGTAAAAATACAGGAGTCCATAAATGTAGCTCTAGCTGCACACTTACTCACTCACACATCCATTTGGCTCAATTATTAAAGATTCCAGTTTATCATACTGGATGTGAAATCATTGTTTTAGGCTTGCAGTTTAGCTTTTTTTTTTCTTAAGAATTCATGTAAAGTCTCTTGAGTTAAATAATCCTTCATCTTAAACCTGTTGTGTGACCTGTATCAGGACATGTTTTGCCTCTCTGGCTCCTCCTCCGGTCAGCGCTGGGCTGACCTGGCTCTGTCATCCTTTTAAACAGCCCCCCCCCACTCCCTCCTCCCCTAAAGTCCAGCTACACGGCTGACCAATGGCTGCCGAGCAGGTCGCCACTGAGGTTATAAGGGTTCTTCGGTGACTACCTCTGTTCCACGGTTAATCATTACCAGCTGGGGACGAGACTTTCTCTCCTCAACTTTGCCCCCCCGAGTGGTTTCACTCACTAGATCTACATGCAATTTTCAGTTTCTTTTGCAGTAAACTTTAACAAGCATCTCTTGGGATATGTACACACAGTAGGTATGGAAATATATAGGTTGAATAATAAATGTTATATATATTTATATACCCCTCAAAGTTTTTCATTCTATGTCATACTGGATCTGGATAAGGCATGTGGATGATTGGTTTCCAGTTAAAAGACGCATATTAGACGAGGAAAGGATTTTTGATTATGTCTTGGAAGACTATTTAGTTTCATTGGACATTCATCTGCCATGAACCCCCCCCCCCCCCACCCCTCCCCTCCTCATAAATCAGCACAAGCAGCCAAGGCCTCCCTGCAGCACTGTACGTTCCAGGCCATAAGGGGGCAGTAGATCCATGCCGGACCTACATGTGATGTATGCTCCCACGTGCCACCTGGACCCAGTGAACTCAACACCCATATGGAACTACTTGGCTGGAGCCCATCACATGCCTTTCCTTTGTCCTCACATAACCGGGTGCTAACTTCATATGCCTGTTGTCCAAAAGTCATTTCAGATCACCAGGTTTTCATTTTCCTACGTGCTATACGGCAAGAACAGCCAAAAACACTTGACGCCGCTTTAGATCCTTCTCTTTGTTCCTTTTGTGGTGTTTTTTTTTTTTCCTCCTTTTTTTTTTTAAATGTGGATTTCACTGTTAGCTTATAAGGGCTGTGCTTCACTCAAGAGAATGTATACAGATAAGCGGATGAAGAGTGAAAGACCACCACTATCCTTTCACCTGATTTTCCTTTTTCTTCTCCCACGGGTGTACCCACCCCCCAGCCGTCTGCACTTGGAACATGGCGTGAGTGCTGCAGAGTGTTTAGGAGCTGCTGCTTGCTGCTGCTGCTGACCTCCGTGCTTTCTTATCATTTTAGCCTTTAATAATTCATGATTAGCCTAGATTTGAATCACCGTCCCTTTTTTTTTTTTTTTTTTTCTCTTTCTCGCTTGATGCAACTCGCATTGGCGTTAGACTCGGGGTCAGCCTGCGGAGTGTTTCCAGGTCAGGGAGAAGTGGGTCACGCTGTTCCCAGTGTCAGTGCCTATAACTTCACAGTGTGTGATGACAAAGCCCAACTCCACAGGGATAAACAAGCAGACTTTTGTGTGGCCCTAATATATGTAGCAAACAGTATCCATCCGCCACATACAGGCCTCTGTAGATAGACTGCTTTACTCGCAGCTGACATTTTATGAAGTCATTCGCTTGTTTATTTGTGGATTAATACCTCAAGTCAGTAATGTATCACAATTTCCCAGAGCTTTAAATATCTGCAGACTTTAAGGAGCTTTATTTTTAGACTTTTTGGTTGTTTTAGAGAGGTTTTGACACGAATATAGTTCTGAGAGAAACACCAAATAAGAGAATTTATTTAAAAAAGTGAAGATTTAAGTTTATGCTATAATATATTGGTTTCTACATTTGCCTTCAATTGGTTAGTACTAGCTTACAGTACAATAATGTGCACTTTTACAATAATTTACCGTACATATTAGTATAATAGACCCCTTAGAATTTCTGTCTTTATGACCAGCACAGTCTGTGTTTGTGAGTGTGGTGAAAAAGTGTTGGTTTCCTCTTTATTAGACAGCTGAAAGACAAGAAGCGACCCTGAACTGCTTCTCATTGTCCCCTCCGACACTTTTCCGCTGTAAAAAGACATGCGTTTTCGGTCTGCTCTGGCTGGAAAACGTCAATGTGTTTGAGATTTCCCAGCATGTTAACATAACCTTACAGGGCAATTACTGCAAGATTATTTCCACATGCCTATATCTCCTCCAATTACATACTGAAATGGGGTTACGAGGCTGATTAACTTTCCAAGAATCGTGGGCACAGATTGTTTCACTTTTTATAAAAATATATATTAGAGTGGGTTGATTTGAACTGGAGCAGAATTAAACAGGTTTCTCATTTTCACCTTCTTTCTGTTACATTTGAGTTATACTGTACATTTGGGTGACTGTCTTGTAATTACAAAAGTCCCCGGTACCACCCCCCACAGCAGTCTGTCTGTCTTTTAAAAGTGCCCTTGACAGAGTTCCCTCGGGCCTTCGAATTCCTGGAATATTATGGAGTTCGGAGATGTGGCGTAGACACGCAAAGTTTGTGAGGATATCAGACTATACAAAGAACAGTAGCTTCACAGAACATATCCGATTATATCGGATTTTCCAGCTTGTTTCACACATATTTTGCAGTAGTTGATTTTCAGCTCAAGTGAAGTTGAAAGTAGACGACTACAAACGAGAACAGATCACAGTTTTGAGGTTATGGAAGCGGTCGCACTTGGTAATGGCAAATCAGAGAAAAGTCATGGAATTTAACATTTGGGTCATGGTGGGAAGCCGGCTTTAGGCAACATGCTGAACCCCCTACCTGTGTGCTTCGGATCAGACTGTCAGCTGAAATGCCTACACCGAGGCTACAGCCCACAGAATAATGCGGTGACAACCCATATATTATGGCTATTATGATCATTTTAATTTTCAATACTTTTGTCGAATTGATATAAAGATATTTAAATCCTTATTTCACAAGATAATGCAAGAAGGTACTAAAAACAAATGTGTGTTGTTGTATAAGTATCTTATCTATATCTGTCTAATGAGAACATTGCATTCTAGGAGGCTTAGTAGGGACATTGTTGTTTAGCCCATTGACTACGCAGTAACATACTTTACATTTAGGGCTCGGTACCAAATCGTAACTTTTTTTGTACCATCTGAAATGTGCCTGTAGCACCGAATATCAAAAATAGTCAAGAAGTGAAAGTTGGCATTGACTGTCAGATTTGTTTACTTGTTTTTGTTTTATGCTATTTTATTTAGGCAAAGTTCATCTACGGGTGTTTGTGTTTAGACATTTAACATTTCATTTTGTCAAATGAAAAAAAGGGTTTTGTAGAAAGACACGTTTCTGTATGTAACGAACAAAGTATCATTTTAAGATCGGTATCATATCAGCACTGGCATTGAAAAATGTCAAACATATCCAGCTTCTTACATTACTGGTGACTCCTCTAAAGCGTAGTACCTTAGTCTTTTTAGATTTTTAAACTCAAATTCATACAGTTTGAAAATCAACCTGCAGAGACCTGAAACAAGATTAAGGTTAGACTGACAAATTGGCCGATATTAGCTTACTTGCAGATGAGCAAAACTCGGAGGAGTGGCTTGTCACTAAAATGAGAATAGCTGGTCCAACTTTAAGGTCAGTCCACCTAAAGTGAGCCAGGGCCGAAGTTGTTGCTAACTTTGGGGCAAGAAAAGCAAGACACAGGAACTTGGCTTGGGTCTTGAGGAGTTGTAGCATTTATTGGCCAACATATAAACTGTACACACACTGCACTGCTACATTCACAGCTACAACGTTACTGCCTACGTGCTACTCACCATCACACAAGCGCTTTCTCTCTCTCTGTCCCTATCTCTCTTTACCTATCAATTGTTTTGAAACTCAATAAACAAGGATAATACTTGACCGGAGTTTCTCCCTTTTGTCTGGGACATTGGAATCTTGTGGACCAGAACCAATGTTTTCTGACGGAAAACCTGTACCCAAACTACAAAATATACATATTTTATCACTTACCACTAGTGGTGTCTAGTCATTAACTGTAACACTTGACAAATCTCCCTTCAAGGTACATTTTGAACAGATAAAAAAATGTGTGATTTATTTGCGATTAATCGCGATTAACTAAGGACCATCATGCGATTATTCACGATTTATATATTTTAATCGATTGACAGCCCTATGATGTAGCCATCGAATTTCTCAAATATCCAAATTTAGTGTGAAGCACCACAAATGAAATTACATTACATTAATTCATTACATTTGAACCCTCGGAACCAAATATCTTGAAACCCGGACAAATAAAACCAAAACTAATCACATTTCTAGATAGCACTAATGTTAAGTGAGAAAATATGTTTTTTATCTCATTTGGATGAACTGACCCTTTAAAACCAAAGCAAAACTGTAAATGCTGGAAGGACATCTGATCTTGAATGCTACAGTCACATCTGCTGCACATATGCTTGTACTTACCAGCCGAGGCCAGTGTCCCTGAACACATACTTTTTTAACTTAATTAATCACATTAGGGTTAGCATGTCGTATCAACTCTTTGGGTACATAATGCATCAATTGCTCTCGTCGAACGCCACGGCCGACTGGTTACTGAGGTGTTTGAACCGCAGTCTGCATTCATTGATCAGTGAGTTGTTCTCATGTAAACCCACCGACAGCAATGAATGTTTATTGCAGCCTTAAGAGTGAACACCTCCTGCGTCACAGCTGATCTCGTGTCTGAGGAAATGCGAATTCCAGCCAGCTGAAGGTCGCAGGCTTGAGCCGTAGTCCACCCACAGACTGTGGTTCTGCATTTTGCTCTGCATGAGAGCAGAACTGAAATAGCTCACAATGTATGGTTTCCATTGGATCGTGTGAATGTGTGTGAGAGTGTGCTGTGGCGTCCCTCAGGGTACAGTCAACGGTCGATGGTTTTGGTTAGAGCTCAAACTCACCGACAGCGTTGAATGTTCACCGTGGGCACCAGGAAGGGCCGCGTTTCTCGCCACTGGTTTGTGTGACTCGTCATAGAAAATCAACATAATGCAACATATTAGTAACAAAAATCAAGCTACCCATTTTATTTTTCATTCAGCTTCGTTGCTTTGCTGCGGTTGGACTCAGACAAGTGGAAAATCCCAGTCGCCTGTCCCTCGCTTTCTGATTCCCATCCAAACCACATACATTTAAAATGTCTGCAATTCAAATCTAAACATGTATTTTTGTCTTTTTTTTTGTAAGCCTGCTATGATGTCAGACCTGTCAGTGTTTTATATGTCCGGCATAGCTGTTAACACAACGATTCAAACAATGGAAAAAAGCTAACTTTGTAATGCTAACTGTCACCAAGAAAGACGAGCTAGATATAGCTGCATGTGTGTGTGCGTGTGTGTGCGTGTGTGTGTGCGCTCCCGTGTTTCTCTTGGCCTGTGCGGAGTAGCACCGTGCCAAGGCGTGTTACCACCCATGTCGGCGTGGAGCTTCAAATAACGTTGATGAGAAGCCAGCGGGAGTGAGGAGAGGCGGTGATGCAAAAGGTTTGGGTTTCCTTAAATAGTCCTGCAGACGCATTGAACGCCGCCGCCGCCGCCGTTGTCATCCTCCTCACCTTCTTCAAAAACTACTAAGAAAACTCTCATCTGTCTCCGCCGAGCCTGTGCTTCTTTCACCTTCAGCCTGCAGCAAGAAGAAGAACAAAAACGGGAGGGAGGAGGTGGGGAGGATGGGGGGAGATCAGAAATGGCATGAATAAAAGGACAGAAGACGAGGTCAGTCAGGCTCGTGGAGGGAGGCGAAGTGTGATCAGAGAACGCTACTGTGCCCCGCAGTTTAAACTAGTGCACTGCAGTGTTGAGCTAGTTAGAGATTACTGTTCCCCTCACCCTGCGCTGAACCTCAGCTACTGCTCTGGGAGTGCGCCTTCCTGTGTTCGCCTCTTTGAGGTTGGAAAATCATGCAGTCATGTTTTATTAATGCTCTCTCGTCTGTCTCTCTCCTTTTTTTTTTCTGTCTTTCTCTCCCCTGTTTTTGCCCGCTTCCCCTCAAACACAGAAGAAGAAATTTGGAACACTGTATTTTGTTTGTTCCGCATCCTCTTCTTCACGTCGCATTTTTGGCATTTTCCGCAAGTTGAGGTTTTTTGATTTTTGAAGACGCGCCGAAAAACCTGTTAGGGGGAGTGCAGCGAATATATGATGCAACTCATTGTAGAGAGATTTGTTGCAGTTCTGCAGGATTCGTGTTCTGTTAGATCAATCTGATGGAAAAATGAGAGGATTGGATGTGCAGATTTTTGCTGTGTGTTCTCTGCACACCGCAGGCTTTCAGAAAAGGAGCCACACTCTCCTGCTTTCTGCATAATGAATGATCACTTTGGGAAGAGAGAGAGAGGGGGCACAATTCACTTTCTCCCGCTTTGACACAGTTCACTGACCTCGGAGGAGACGTCCTCATTGCCACAATATGATACTAAAACATTTCTCGATTTCACGCGTTCCGTGAATTGTTTTCATGGCCGTCATCGTTCCCATTTGTAGCGCTTAACACCCAAACAAAAGGCCGAAAGTCACGAGATGAATTAACCTTGAAAATCAGTGTCACCTTGAATCGAAATAACCCAACATAATGGTTGGACAAAGGCTTTTTGAGCAAATAGATAAATAATTGTTAAAATCTATATTTTGGACAATAGCTTTTGTGTTCTGTTGATATTCCTACTTCAATGCACAAGTCATGGCCAGATATTGTTCTTTTTCCCCCCAATTAGTCTTATCTCGAAGAAGCTCTTACTAGCTAGATGGCCCCTTGGCTCCTTTTTCTTTTCAAAGAATACAGTCTTCCACACTTTTCCTAATTTCTCTCTGTGTTTCCACTCCTAGACAAGGTGGGAATTAATAGTTTTTTCAGTCCCTCTGGCTCGGGCTTCAATGGCTTCCCTCTTTGGCACTTGTACAGTTTGGCTGCATGCCCGAGACACACAGAGGCTTTTTTCATTCTCAAATATCTCTCCCTCTCCTTTTCCCCCCCTCTTTTTTTTTTCATTTGACTTCACTTCCGCTCTCCCTGCACTTGGGAGAACTTATGGGGAGAAATGTATGTTAACTCGCCGCACGCACGCACGTTGACTTATTCATCGGTTTTTTTGAGGCGTGGCTGTACTTTCACATCATGGGATCTTGATAATACCGCCGCATGGTGCGGTCTCCCAGAAACTTTGCATAACTGACAAACTTGCAAAAGTGTTAAAAATAGCTGGGCGAGCATGAGACGGGGCCAGAGTAAAGAGTGCAACAGTGTGACTGAACCAGTGTGAACCCTGCGTCGTCAGCACATTCCAGGGGTTGGACAATGAGAAGCACACAGTGTACTCTCTGTCGTGTTGCCTGCATAGCTGGCTGGTCTGCAGCACCGAAACAAGGCTAACGCAACACACATGCACAAAGTTCAGCAACACGAACTCAAATTCTTCAAGTCAGTGTATCGTATATATGTCAGTTATGTTAGGACTGCGTGGATTTGACACAGGAGTTTATCCTGTTTTCTTGTGTGAAAAGGTGAACTTGAGGTCAGGGATAAGATTAGGGGGCTAAAATGTAGATCATCACATGCGGAGTTATCAATGTGACCATGGTGCTGTGGATGGTTTACTTTGGATAGGATTAAGCTTTATGAAACGTTCAGGGACCTAAACGCTGACTAAAATATAAAGACATTGCTTCATGTTGAAATCTGTTCTCAGACTAGAACGCCAGTGGAATTTAGTTTGTGCACCAGGAACAAGAACTACTGTATGTGTTGTACATGCTGTTTCTACTCTGTTAAGAGTTGAGGCTAGGTTTGGTTAAAGTAACTACAAGGAACTTTCAACTGGTTGTTAAACAGTCTCAATTTAATACTGAATATTGGCTATTGCTATGTAGTTATTCTTAATGCCTGTCATCGGGTCCGTTTCCCTGCGAAATTCAGATGAAACGATTCACCAGGTTCACCAGAAACTCCTTCATTTCAAACGCCAACGGGGCTTCTGGTAGCGACCTGCCCGCCGCAGAAAGACCCGGATCCGGCTTCGTTGCCGCCTTTGACCCGCAGTCAGAGAGTTGCGCGCCCAGCAGCGGCGGCGGCGGCGGCTCCTCCTTCGCAGAGCTTTGCCTATAGCTGCTCTGCTGGGAGCCGACACCTCGCTCGCTGCTGGGCCCGCTGGATGGAAAGGAGGCACGGGAGAACCAGAACCAGGACCGCGCAGAGCAGACTGTCAGACCCTGCTGCAGTAAAAAAAAATTGATGTTTTCTAAAGGGAATCCGGTGCACCATAAATACGTTAGCACTTTTGTCCACAGGGACCGCCAAAATCAACCCAACATTCCCTGTAGTGACTTTAACCTTCTTATAAAATCCTCCACACCCTGACAATCCACCTGTTACAGTATTAAACCACCCACTGGTTCCTGTCATGGCCTACCCATTTTCATAGAAAAATTTCTTTCTTTCACTTTTCATTTCACCTCGTGATCATTTCCACAGAATCTCACAGACCGACAGAGATGAGGCACAGTCTTATTAGGAAATACGTAGCATCCATTCCCACCATTAGAAAACTGTCCATTTCCAATGACAGTACAAATGTTTTGCTCACATAACTGTAGCCACAGTTAACCTGACACTCCCAGCATAGCTCAGATGCCTGTTCAAAAATACTCAGGCTGGGAGGCTGCCAGCATATGCTCTCACACTCTTTTCCCATCCCATCATTGCCTCTTGACAATTATTGTTATTAGTATTACACAATCCACTGGCACTGCGAGACATCTCCTAATGGAAGAGCACGAGGAGATTAAATCGCTAAAATCACTCGCTCCGTGAGTGATCCTCTTCGTGGACAAACTCAATCAAATTCAACAAATATGCCTTAATTGCGGTGTCAGTCACCAAATAGGCTCTGAGTCAGATTGGACATTTTAATATCTGCTCGATTGAGGACGTTTATAATGAGATTTAGCGGTGCAGCGGGTTCGTGCGGTGTCATATTTGGCCGTCACACATTTGTAAAGAGGAACGGTCTGTGATATAACAGTGCTGAAGTCAATAAATAAATTGAGGTCAGAAGAGACCAATTACGGCCCAGCAGTAGCAGTGATATTCACCACATATGATCATAAAGTATGATGTCATTTTATCGCTTAATATGAATGAGCCAAAACGGCTCTTGACGTATATTTGGAATATCTTATACTGGTTTGATTCTAGTGAAATTTTTAACTTTTGTTCTGTGCAATTGTGGTATAAATTACTGTGTTATCAGTAATATTATTAGCCTTGGCACAGGTTTTTGTGGTGAGTCCCAGGAATCCAATTCTAGAGAGGGAAAACTGCAAATGGTCAGGTTTTTCTCATTATTTTACTGGCATGTTTTGCCTTTATTTGAAAGTGAAAGACTAACAGGAGTCATGATTAGGAAAAAGAAAGTGACACGCAACAAAGTTTGTTGACTAACTGGGATTGTAGTGGTTACTGTATGGGTCTCATCTTTTAAAGATGCAAAATATTGGTAGAAAATAGCATCTCACAATATCTTCAATTCTTTCATACAGAACCCCAAATTCAATTAAACACCGCCTGTGGAAAAAGCAAGACAATATTTACAGAACTTTTCGGTCCGGCACCGTTTGACGAGCCTTTGTGTATGTCTTTGGATCTCGGGGTGCATAAAACAATTTGGGACCAATGATAAGCCATACTGACTGAACCTGGGTACTGGCAGCGGCGTCCAGGCCGGCCCTGCTCCAGCGTAGGGACTCCATCAGGCGGAGCGCCAAGCCTTTCCAGAAAAACCCTGCCTCCACGTGCCATGGATCATCCTGCCAAGGCTCCAGGGGTTTCATTTGCAACCTTAACTGTGGTGGAGCCAGCTCCAATCTCTGCTGCCAGCTACTCTCTCAGCATTAACCCATGACTCTGTCATGATGGTAGCGTACTGTTTTCTCTAACATACACTGCTTATGACCCCCCCACACCCCGCCGTCGCCACAATCTTCTCTTCAGTTCCTCCTTGCAGCAGCTAGCATCCTCACCCTTTCCGCGGCTGATTGACATGCCTGTCTGTCCGCCCTGTTTTTCTCTCCGTCTCCGTCTTTTCTCTCTCTGCTGTGCACCTTTTGAACCCGGCGTTGATGCACTTGATCACGTCACGTCAGTCTGGCTCTAGTTGACTTATCCACTCCCGCAGCATGCCTGAGAGAAACTGCACTGTATGTCACACTCGCTCTCTCTTCTCCAAAGCTTTGTCGGCTCATTTCAGTCATGAGCGCCGAGGCTGATGAATATGTATCCCGGGCTCTTTTTCGCAGCAGTTTTGAGGATCTCTAACAAAGCGGGATGAGAGAGCCCTTTGTGGCTGTCTTCTGGATTTAACCGTGACATTTCTCTGGAGCCTGCTGCCACTTTTTTATCTTCAACAGACTTTATCCCCAGGTCAGACTCGCGGCCCCCCCTTTGAACGATGGCATTGTCAAAGCTCACACCCAAAAAAATCCTCGCTCTAACTATCATATTTTGTTATTCGGAGAACTCGTAGTCTGTTTTGAAATCTCCGGGCCTTAATTGAGTCATTAAAGCACGTTTGCATTCGTCATTTGGCGTTGCCAAATGCAAACGAATGCAAGGAAACCCAAAATCACAGGCGGCAATACTGATTTCACATTTCCGTTATCAGTGGGAGCCAGCAGGGTGAGCCAGCATGGGAATGACCTGGATACTGATCGACCTTTATTCTGCCTAGATGCTGCCTGTGCCACCTCACCGGCCGGACACACCTAGTCGATCTGAAATCGCGTCGCTGGCGCGTTTAGCTGAAATAACTGAGCGGAAAGAGAAGGGATACGAGTAGGTTGTTGGACGAGGGCGAAACACACCATTTTTGTTTTGAAGTGCACCCTGAAAAATGTGAATTCAGCAGCCACCAATGCAGCAGCATACGCACAAAAGACAAGTACAAAATGTTATTCCTGGAATTGCTTCATTTTGCTATTTGTCTGGTGTGATTACCCATCCTCTACCACGCTGTTAAGTTGAAATCAGAGCCCCTAATATTGGCATTTGTAGCGCCTTGCTACACCTACTGG
>CAKAOH010015252.1:736-73372 GCA_916701665.1 Sebastiscus tertius | reverse complement strand
GTTAGGGTTAGGGTTAGGGTTAGGGTTAGGGTTAGGGTTTAGGGTCAGGGTTAGGGTTAGGGTTAGGGTTAGGGTTAGGGTTTAGGGTTAGGGTTAGGGTTTAGGGTTAGGGTTTAGGGTTAGGGTTAGGGGTTAGGGTACCCGTAATCAAATAAATTAAATTAAATAGCAATGTAAATTAAAGCCTAAGTTACCTAAATGCAGTTATACTAATCAATATTTACAATGTCAATAAATAAATAAATATAAAATAAACATAAATATAAATATATTTTGTTATTATTTTATGTCATATATATATATGACATAAATTTATATATATATATGACATAAAATAATAACAAAATATATAATTAAAAAAGAATATCAAAACAGAGATTTAAGTCTTTAATGAAGATGAAATTTTAACAAAATGAAAGAGTTCAAAAAGTAATTAGGCCCCACATATTTTATTAAAAATTGTGTACTGTAAAAACTGTAGCCTACTTAAAGGGACTGTTTGTAACTTTTTAAGCGTATAAATGTACCGGGTCGGGACACATGTGCGCTCGCGTGTGGCCGGAGTCTCTGCTCCTCTGCCTGCTTGCCTTCACTCAGACAGCGCGCGCGTTCTCGCTGTCTCGCTCCATCTCTAGACGTGAACGTGCGCTCACTACACACTGCAGAAGAGTTAGTTTAGCTCTGAGGATATCTAGTGAATGTACAGTGGACGTTTGTGCAGAAATAAATGCTGCAGCTCCTCCAGACCAACAGAGGTTTTCCGTGTCTTGTGAAGTGACGGGGCTCCGCAGAGAGAAACTTTACCGTCTCTGACCAAAACTCCGGTGTCTCCCTGCGGGTGCAGTCGGGAGGCGATAACGTTTCTCTTCCTGCTTGAGCCCCAGCACCGACCCGCTTTTGCTAAAGCAGGAAAAGCCAACACTACGATCAGCAGTGATTCATGGAGAGACCTTCGTCTGGTCAGCTAACATTACTGCCAAGCAGGTGAAATATAGAGTGATATTGTGGTTTTAGCTGACGTGTGTTGCCTCACTGTGTTGAGCGATGCTCGTTCATGTCTATGTAGAGCGAGCACAAGCTCGAGCCCAACGCTGACTTTCGTTGACTTAACGGCCACAGGTGTCACTGTTAACAAGCATAATATAATTTTGAGGTAGGCCACTTGTACTTTACTTTAGCCTACTACATCTCAGAGAGAAATATTGTACTTTTTACTTCACAACATTTGTTTTACAACATTAGTTACTAGTTACTTTACAGATTCAGATTACTAATACAGAGTGTATTCTAATATATTGTTTATATTGTGTACACTATAGATATATATCTATAGTGTTGGTATGTATACAGTATTTACTTTGCATTTACTGTTCCTGTACTTTGCCTGGATAAGCTGCTGCTGTAATCTATCTAGCTAGGCCTATCCATCTATCTATCTATCTATCTCTAACTCTACAGAGTATTTTTGCACTGTAGTATTAGGATCTGAATACTTCTTGTGGATTGGATCAGATGCAAGGATCTGAACGCCATTATGTAGTCATCACAGATAACAACACAGTACATGCCATAAAGTTTTGACTTTATGTTATTGACCCAGTAGCCTATACAATATTTTCTGAATAGGGTGGAAACCTTGTGCATCATGCTGTTGTCTAATGTGAAAACAAAAGTTTGAAATCGAATACAGCTCACCAAAGTGTGATCAATACATGTTTTGATGTTTTAGTTTCCATGTGTATTGGATGAATGAAATCCACTGCAAAGAAACCTAATGACATTCAGGGATTTCATAGTGGCTGAGGTAAGTTATACCTTTCTTTCTCCAAAAGAACAAATATCCAGAGATTGGACAGTTAGACTAATGCCTTTAACTTCTGCTCCTCTGTATCTGGGAAAGAGAGAAAATCCTACAAGATGCAGACTGCCAAAGCTGTGATGACATGACAACTTGTATTTTACTGGGACGTAGTACAGCCCAAACATTTACTCGCCTTACAATTAGAAGTATTAACAGTTTTTATTCATATTCATCCACTTACTCCAGAAATATAGATAACCACAAATCACACAGCTAGATGCACAGTGCTTAAAAAAATGCAAAGATCAAGAATGCATTAAAATATTTGTAGGTAATAAGACGTTCCTGTGCTTAAAAATGTGCCCAGAATATCATTGTCTCAACAGTGTAAAAACTAGGACGTTGTTAATTTTTGTTTCTGAGGCTGAGGGGAGAGTATGAGTCATCCAGCAGATGGGAATTTTTCCCCTACATAGTTACAGGCTTCCCTATTTCCATCTCAAGTCTCCCTTAGTTTGAGGTTACCTGCTCTCTATTCTGCTTCTCTGTTTTTTGGTTCTAGAAATAATGGAGCCTCAATGTGGATCTCACTTTCCTTTTTAATCCATTTGAGAACCGAATACCTCCTTCTACTCCTTGCTTCTCTTTGTTTGTCTTTGTCCTCTCTTACACTCAGCTGTACCTCCTACTTTCCCCTCCGTTCTCCTCACATGTGAGCATCTCAGTAGGCCGCAGTATTTATGAGTGCTTGCAGAGGGGCGGCGGGCAGCTGGAGAAACGACATTTCCAGACGGGATCTCTGAGCTCATTTCCCCCCAATCATTCCTCGCAAACACACTTTGTGACACAGTCAGACTTTAGTCCTCAAACCGTGGTCCTATAGACGCCATTTATAAGTTAAAAAGTTTACATCTGGTGGTGCTGAGGAGAAATTAAAGTATAAGAGATTTGCAAAACATAGATGACTACAAAAGGAGATGAGGATCTTTATAAAGAGGCTGATCTTGAAACAACTGACGCCTTTTTTTGTTGGCTTACTGATGTGCTATTCAGATAAAGCAAAGACAAAAAAGAGAAAACTAGGGATAAAAGGACAAGGCAGTGTAATAAAGCACTCACTAACTTTCCCAGATGTTGGGAGAGACCGGCGTCAAACCACCCCGAAGAGACTGCAGGTCAACTGGAAACTACGTTCAGGGAGAAACGGGAAGAAAACTCTAAACACTTAAGCATCACTTTAACTGCATTTCTCTTCAAAAAGGCAATCAGTAAACACATCAGAGGTGAAAATACTACACAATTTAACAAGCTGATGATTCAAAATAGTTCCTGACATATGAATGTAATTTGGAGACGCACACATAGAAGAAAACGTGTGTCACTTTTTCCTTTTTTTCTGCGTCTCCCATCCAGAATAGAATATTCCATCCCAACATAATTGCGCTATAACTCCCTTCGCTTTCTTCATTATAACACACAGAGTTTGAGCTTTTGTGGCAGTGAAATATGACACCCACATGCACGGTGGAGCTCTTTGGTTTTTGTCTTGTGGCCTCTGACGTTGTGCTAACTTACAGATAATCAACACACAAAATGTCGTCAGATGATGGAGCACTTTGAGGACTTCCTATAATTCTCTATGGTGATAAAATCAGTAATAGTCTAAGTCATTTGTTCTGGAGCTTGTGCACATCATCTTTGGACATATTTTGCAGCAATCTCAAACATAAACAGGAATGAACACTCTCTGCTCCAAAGGATTTACTTCATGAGATACTAAGAGCAGCTCTTCAGATAAACCTCTCACTATCCGGTATATTCTCTCTCTCTCTTGCTCTCTGCCTCTCCTTGTTTTTTAGTGCCACGCTTGCCAGCAGTCTTGCACATTATCTGAAGTCAGGGAAGGATCCAGTCATATTTTCCATCCACTCTCTGTGTCTGACTGGATGTCTGCGCTGGTGGGAGAAAAGAGCAGGCAGGGGAGAAAAAGAGGGAGGGATGGAGAGTTTGGATGGGGGCTGGGACGGGTGGAGAAATCCAGATGCAGAGACGAGAACCAGACCAAGAAGTAGAGAAAAAGGCCTTTGCTGAAGTTTGTGAAAGAAAGAAAGCCAACAACTAGATGTGAAGCGTATCAAACATCAAATCCTGAACAACTTTATACCATGTGGGTATAAAGAGGAGACTAGTGAGCTCACCTTTTAATCAAAAGATAGACATTTAACATCAAGCTGTCATTAGGTAGGCTAGTGAAGGACGTGGTACCATGATGGTGGCTTTGGGTTTTTAAATCTGTTCCCCCACACCCCCCATTTTCTCTCACGCCTCACAGGGGAGGTGACGTGTCATGATGGGTGGAGCTCATGAGAGGCTGGATTTGTGAGGCAGCTGAGCTCTGGTTTCAAACACAGTTGACGTGATTTAAACAGTTTGGCATCCATTTATCCTTTATAACTTTTTATATGATCTAATAATGATAAAACATGCAAATGACCTTCAGATTTCCAAATAATTGTTGTTTCAATATGTGTAAATTGACGGGACTGGGTCATCAAATCATATCAAATGTCAAATAACAATTGAGCAAGTGTCCGACACCGGTTATGCACATCATTCAATAATTCTAATAATATTCCTAATACTACTACTATTGCTAGTAGTGATAATATTGATAAAATACAGTAATTACAAAGAAACAGATAAATACAGCTATATTTCATAAAACAATCTTAACCTTGAGTTACAAGAATAGTTTGACATTTTGGGAAATATTCTTTTTCTTTCCGATAGTTAGAAGGTTGATACCACTCTCATGTATGTGGATAAAATATGAAGCTACAGGGAGACAGTTAGCTTAGCTTAGCGTAAAGACTGGAAACAACTAGCCTGTGTCCAAAGGTGCCTATTTGGCGTCTCCTACGGCTGGTCAAGACATAATCCCCCACATAGACTGTCTATAAGAAGTGGACATAGTCACTATGATGTCACCAATTGAATCTGAAGCATTTTGGCCGTCGCCATCTTGGTTTTTTGCAACCAGAAGTGACACCAGAGGGTGGAGCTAAGTACAACCGAATGCAGGAAAAGACATTTTTAGGCGACCAAAAATGTTGTAATTAACTTTCCTGAACTGAAAAGACACACTGAAATGGTTGAAGCTGTAAGACGAAAACGCTCAACAACTCTCAAACCAGACAACGCCGTGGTAGCGACCTGTCAATCACAAGGTAAAAGCTTCCCCTGCTTTATGGTCTATTTGACTCTAAATGTGACCATAATTTACTAAATGAACATCATGCTGTATTGAAGAGGACTTGAAGTGACTGAGTCAATAAACTCATGTTTACAATGTTTACTGAGGTAATAAATCAAGTGAGTAGTAGGCTCATTTTCTCATAGACTTCCATACGATCAGACTTCTTTTTGCAACCAGAGGAGTCGCCCCCTGCTGGCTGTTAGAGAGAATGCAAGTTTAAGGCACTTCAGCATTGGCTTCACTTTTCAGATTTGGAGGTTGACCATCAGTAAAACAACAACTTGTTGATTTTACACTTAATTTTTTTGTACGTATTCAGCAAACAAGATATAATGTGTTAATTAGCGAGCTTTAGAGGTGCTGGGAGGTTGATATTGTTACCTTTGGACAGAGCCAGGCTAGCTGTTTCCCACTGATTCCAGTCTTTAAACCAAGCTAAGCTAAGCTAACAGGTCTCCTGGCTGTAGCTTCATATTTAAAAGATATGAGAGTGGTCATTCTGCTCATCTAAGTCGGCAAGAAAGCAAATAATCATATATTTTAAATGTCAAATTATACTTTTATGATAGTTGAAAGTTACAGAAAAGCTTATGGTTTAAGATTATTTTGTCAAACTACTGTTTCCAAGGTGAACTTTGACGCTCAGTCACATCTAATATTGGGACCTTAACAGGGACCAGACTGAACTTCTGGTGATTCATTGAATATAAACATCTATACAGTATGCAACATGTCTGTCCTGAATGTAAATGACTACTGTTGTGGTGGTGAGAGTGGTGCTCAGCCAGCCAGCAACAACCCCAGCCTGCAGACTAGAAAGACAAAAGTAGGAGATGATTGCAGTTCACATAGGGCTCTACTTGAAGTAACAGTAAGAAGTGGGCTGAAGCATTCGCCCTGTAATTGAGCATTTACCCATAACGCCGCGTGGAAGTCTCTCTCTCTTTTTTTTTTCTTTTCAACTGATGCTACTGCTTCAAATGAACTTGCAGAGTCTGCGGCAGAGCTGGAAGGTTTATTTTCACTGAGGCGACTGGTGAAGTCACACTAGTTATTTGCTCGTCTGTACACGTACACGGCAGACTCCGGTTGTTATGTGAATGAGGATCTCTGCTGATGTTTACCAAGGAGTTGATTCATATCAGGTTTTATTAATGAGTTGTAGTAGCAGTTGAGAGCGTGTCTCAACCTTTTTTCAGCGCTCCAATGACGCCATGGAGCGTCAACCAATCACATGTTTTTGTTCTATTCCATCAAAAAAAGGCCATTAACCAGTTCTCAGTGATATTTAATGACATAACTACATCAACGAGCGTTCGAGCAACACTTGAACGTGACTCAATGACAACGTAGCTGGCCGTTTTGTTGCTTTTGTCGCTCGTAGTGTGAACGTAGCTTAAGATGCCAACCATCTCTGGTTCAAATCTCTCTCTCTCTCTCTTTGTTTCCTGTCATCTCTCTACTAGTGCTATCTAAAATATGCCCTAAAATTATAATCTTTATAAACTGACAAATGGACTATCATTTAGGGAAGAGCAATGCCATGATTTATGAGGTAAATTAATCATTAATCTACTTCTGAATACATTTTCATAATCACCAACCAATACCAGCTGTATTTTTTTCTACTATTCTCAATTAATTTCTTTCTTTTGTGGTAAATAACAAACATTTATTGTGTGAATTCTTTGAACTAATGAGGTGATCGTTGCACATAATCACACAACAGCAGCAGAGAAGCAAAGAGTTCATGCACAAAGAAGAGTGTTTATGTGCCTTTAGAGCACAAACTAAAAACAAGAACTGGTATCGGTAGTGTTGATAATTGAGGTGTCTAACCACTGACTATTACCAATGAATAACTGACTGTAAGTTGCTCTGAAATGTGAGATGTTTCACAACACATTTTGCAGTCATTCATATATATCAGTCTGTTCTTTCTCCATTTGGTTAGCTTCCAAAATCTCTTTTTGTTTGTCCCTTATGTGTTGTACTTTACAAACAGGTTTCACAGTTTGGGGAGCTTTTAGGAGATTATTCTGCTAAAAACGAAAGAGCAATTTTTACCATGATTATTCACTAAATGTGCACATATCATTTTGGAAAACTGTTAAGATAAAAATGATGACAGTTTGGTTGTACACTTGATAATAGCCATTTTGAATTTAAAGATATACTGTACACTGACTGATTTAATTTGTGATACTGTACAATTTTCCTCATCATACCCTGTAATCTGTCTGGGCCTACAATGCAAAGCATGAAAAACCCATAATTGCAAATCATTAAAACACATCATAATGGTCTGGAACAAAGGTTTAACAGAAAGTAATAGTGGCCTTATTACTGAATGAATGAGACAGTGAGTTAAATAAGACATTATAGTTTTTAAAAAGGCCAAAAGCAAATAAATGCCCCTCGGCACCTTAAATAAGGTGGAAGAAAATGAGCCTTCGGGCAGTAAGTGATAGAGAGAAGTGAGAGAGAGAGAGAGAGAGAGAGAGAGAGAGAGAGAGAGAGAGAGAGAGAGACGGTTCGGCTTTGTTAGAGTTTGGAGCAGCAGAGACTTACAAGTAGAAACACGTGGACAAGGCCAGGCAGATGCTACGTGTTGCTGGCTACGGCTCAGAGGCTTGCTGGGGAATGCACAGTTTTGGTCTTTTTCGTTACTGTGCAAGCTCTGCCTCGTCTTCATGCTGCATGTAGACCTACGTATGCAGAGATGCCTATGTATGATTGCCTCAAGTAAAGTGATCCAATTAGAGTTCCTACTACTGTAACTCCATCAGCTTCAGTACAGGACATGTTTCAAATAGGAGGTGTATGAGTTGACCCCTCCGGAGGGTCTGCAACACTTTTAACAAACACATGATCCCTTCCACCATCAAACAGCTTCCGTTCATAAATGCTTCTCCCATGAAGGCCTGTCAGGTTTCATTGTGGAAAACAGTCGCTCTATTCTCATTAAAGGGATAGTTCAGGTGTTTTGAAGTTGGGTTGTATGAGGTACTCATCCATAGCCAGTGTATTACCTACAGTAGATGACGGCCCCCAGTTTGGAGAAACAGACAGGAGTTACCGAACAGAAGCGAAGCAATGTACTGCTGTGGACGGGACCGGCAGCAAAACGTATTTCAGCCACCTAAAAGAAAGGCCCACCTACAAAAATCTATATTTGTTTAAGTGTATGTTATATTTAGAATATTTTCCTAGGGGGAACTGAACTGAAAGTGTAACTTATCTACACTGTTTTTTGTCAACTGAGTCTGGTAGCTTTGAAGAGAGCATAGATAAGTTTCACTCTCAGTTCAGTTCACCGTCGGAAAGAGCTGTCAGACGGCAAGATAAAGCAGTGAAAATATTCTAAATATTACAGCAGCGTATTGCTGCCACACCAGGAAAAAACGGATCAGTGTCACGTTATAACATGAAAAGTTTATTGTTAGAACCATATACTATTTATCTTGTTATAACGTGAAACTTGTCATGTTAAAACGTAATAACTTATGTTGACTTACATGAAATGTTTCACGTTATAACAATATAAGTTATCACATTAAAACATGACAAGTTTCATGTTATAACAAGATAAATAGTATGTTGAACAAAAGTTTCTTGTTATAACGTTAAAAACATCTCGTTATAACAATAAACATTTCATGTTATAACGTAATATTGATCTGTTTTTTTTTCACTTTGTGTGGCAGCAGTACGCTGATGTGAAATATAGTGCACACGAATAGGGATTTTTTTTAGGTGAGCCTTTCTTTTAGGTGGCTAAAATACGTTTTGCTGCCGGCCTCGTCCACAGCAGTACATTGCTTTGCTCCCGTGTCGGTACTCCTGTCTATTTCTCCAAATTGGGGGCATGCCAACCGTCATCTACTGTAGGTAATACACTGACTATGGATAAGTACCTCTTACAAAACCACTTCAAAACACCCAAACTATCCCTTTAACGGGGCAAAAGTCATGAAAACTCTGGAGCAGAGACTGTGAAGACACCTTCCAACAACCTGTTACATCTCAGGTTCGTGTACTTCCACCAGCTGCCAGTGACAAATTCTGAATTTCCTCCCCAGAGTCGGTGAAGCCCGATGGCTCCAATTCAATCTTTTTTGTACTCCTTCTTCCCAAAGACAAGAGTGAATTATTATATGATTATCTACACTGGCGATCCTGAAAGTTGTGGATTGTTTCTCCTGGCTGAAGAACCTGACAGCAATTTCTCTGCTAAACTATGCTGTAAGTAAAGTATCTTGTCCAGCAGTTAGAAAACATGCAGCTCAGTGAAGCTACAGTGGTAGTGTGTTTGAATGCAGCTGAAATGCCATAAACTCATTCTGAGCGCTTCCACCCAAACCACCAGTCTGAACTCTGAGAGACTCGCCACAAAAAAAAAATATATTATAGATTGCAGCAACTCCAAACACCAGAAAATTACCAGTTCTATTTAAACACTGTCCTGAGAGCTTCGGCTTCATTTCACTCATGGAAAGTCACTGAGAAAGCACTGCTTAAAAGAGTCCATCTAGTGATCAAACATACTTTTAACTGCATTTTGCACTTTCAGAACGTGGATTAAAGAAAGAGAATAAAACCTAAAGTCATACTTTCATGCTGAGGAAAGTCTTTTAAAGTTAAAATCACAGAGACACCACACAGGAACGCGTCTTATCAAATGGGTTTCCTCTCAGACAACATGACTCGAAACAGGACTTCCCTATTTTCATTTCTTTCAAAACACCCTGAAACCCGTGATAACTGTGTAACTTAAACAATTCCCCCTCATTCTCCTTTTTCTCATCCAACAAAAAAGTCACTTAAATGGGTGTGTCTTATTTTGAAGGTGCACTTGTGGCACTTTAAGTCACTTTATTGCTGCATTATGCAGTTTCTGTCTCTTTCACTGCATCACTGCAACAGCCACCATTGCCACACTCTCATTATCTAACAATTGCCAAATTAAGAACATCAATCAGTAATTATTATTTAATTCAAAGTCACAAAAAGATGACAATCCTGAAATCATTTGACAGGAAAGATAGAACATACTGCATAAACGTATAAAATCTTTATTTCTAATTCATAAAGTATGCTTTTGTTGCTCTTGCATTTACAATATCAGAATCTCCATCTCAATAAGGTGATTTAAACCTCCTGCAGGATGCAACGGATGTTACACAAGTGCATGACATCAGGTGTACCGTGAAACCTTGCCGAAAACAGGGAGAGACAAATAAATGCAAAGAGTCACTGGAATAGAGATTGACAGCTGTCTGTCTGTTTGGCAGGTGTTTGAGCAGACAGCCGGCTTTCATTATTGACGAGGAACAGATGCTTGAAAAAGAAAAAATACCTGCTTAGTGCAAACAAAACCACCAACCACACAGAAATCCTCTGGTACGATTAATTTTCCCTGCAGCTGCTGAAGCCATATAATAATAAAACTGATTCTGATATGAAGTTCACGTTTGCACCGACTCTGTGCATGTGGACGTGCAAATGTATGAAAAATAATTAATGGATTATAAGAAATGTTCCAAACATCAGAATGAGCTTTATAAAGATGTATTCTGATATGTTGTGCAGCTTTTCTATCATTCAGTCATGATACCGGTAATTTGGGAAAACTTCAAAGGCCTACTAGCTAATATGAAGCTATTATGTAGCTAGAAGCCTAGCCTACCTTATATCTATTATTATTGTAGTTTTTTTAATGTTATATATTTATCTATTTCATCGTATTGTTCGAAATAGTTTCAGTTTTGTCTTGTTTGTTAGTTATGACCATTTCATACATTTTTTTGTTATTTTTTTTTTATTCTTTGTTGAAGCTTTGTGAAGATGTTTTTGGATATTTTGGGTAGATTTTCAATCATCTATTCATTAATTTGGGAAAACGTAATTCTACTGATTGCTAGAATAATGATTTCATACTAGCTAGAATGTAGTAGTTTAATGAAGCTACTATGAAGCTAGCACCCTCTATCTACTACCTTTTTTCATTGGATCTGTATCTTTTCTTCCAAATAGTTTCTGTTTTGTCTTGTTGGTTATAGGTATTAACTTTTCATACATTTTCTGGTTGTTTTGATTCTTTGATATAGCTAGCATGAACTAGCCTGGCCAGCATGATAGCTACGAAACACTTTCATAAACATCAAAGGGAGCTTTGTGAAGATGTTTTTGGAGATATTTTGTGCAGCTTTTTAATCATTTAGTCATGACCATTTGGGAAAACGTAGCCTATTTCTAATCATGACATGTATTGTATTTCATACTAGCAAGACAGTTATGTAGTAACGTTACCTTATATGAAGCTAGTATGTAACTAGCAACTATCGTCTATACTATTTTTGTTGTTGTTGTTTTTATTGTATCTCTATCTTTTCCTCCAAAATAGTTTCAGTTTTGTCATTTATGGTCTTTTTTATTCTTTTTTTTTTGGTAAATCACAGGAGAATCATGGAGCCATATTAACACTTACATTTAAGGTAATGTAAGTTAATGATTACAAGGAGAAGTCATAGGCCTACTGCGTTTTATAAACTCATTCATTCCCCTTTATCAAAATGGATGTGAGGTCTATTTCAGAATTAAAAACATTTCCCTGAACCTTACATACATAAAAAGGCTAATTTCATGATTTGATTGTGTCGACTAATGAGTCATCAGTCTAACGTGCTTTTGTGCTTCTGATAAATGTCGGCCACTGACAAAACATCTTTGGGTTGAATGTCAGAAAAAAGAAGAAGACAACAGCAGAAGAGAGTAAATGAAAGGTCAACTTGGGCCATGCAGCAATTGTAGAAGCTGCAACGTGTCCACAGTGTAACCAGACTGCTTTGTGGCGCTGCCAAATTTTCTTCTCTCTCTCTCCCTCCCTCCCTCCTTGTCTCTAACATCATGGGATGGCCATGCCTCTTTTGGAAAAGGTGGATTTTTAACACAGGTTGTTGTACAAACATGCTTTAAAACAATGTTCATGTCATCTTCTGGATTATTGTTTACTTTTAATGAAAACAAAGATGAAAACATTATTATTCGTAGCTTATTTGATTGGTTTAAAGGGGTAACAATAGTAGAGGAAGGGTTGAGATGTCTAAAAATAAGGGGAAATGTTTCACAATTCATATACACTTCAGGTTAGCAATTGCTTTCCCTTTAAAGATATAAAACCTGGATACAATGTGTGTGTAAAGTGATATTTAATAATGTATACATTTAACTGCAGTTGGCTGCAGGTGCTTGATGCTCAGAAGGTGTATAGGCCCAGGAATAAGAAAACAAATTCATTTCAGAGTTTTAATACCTATAATAACATGATTTCCCCTCAAGAATGCCTGGAAGGGACTTACTTACTTACTTACTTATTTAGTTTAGTTTAGTCTACATACATCCTCAAATTATCTTGGTAATATTTTAATCTCCATCTGGTTTGCTCTCTGTGCATAAATTACGCACAAAAGACATCATTCTGAACATATTCCTTCTTCTTTAAAGAAACCACTGATCATAAAATAAAAGGCATTTAAATAAAATATCCTCCTGTACAACTGAAATCCATTGTGTGTGTAAAGTTATATTTAATAGTTGGTTGCAGGTGCTTGATGCTCAGAAGGTGTATAGGCCCAGAAATAAGAAAACAAATTAATTTCAGAGTTTTAATACCTATAATAACATGATTTCCCCTCAATAAATGCCTGTAAAGGGACAGAAGCTCTTAATTACTTGTACAAGAAAAGAAGTTTAGTCTACATGCATCCTCAAATTATCTTGGTAACATTTTAATCTCCATCTGGTTTGCTCTCCTTGCGTAAATTACGCACCAAAGACCCATTCCTTCTTCCTTAAAGAAACCACTGATCCTAAAATAAAGGCATTTAAATAAAATATCCTCCTGTACAACTGAAATCCAGTCCTCAGCTGCTCAGCTGCTCAGCATATCCTTAATAACTTGGGGCCTAAAACTGCAAACTAAACTGCAAATGATCTGCTCTATAAATAAAATCATCCAGTATCCAGACGATTAAAAAATCAGCTCAGAGACACAATGTCTCAGGTTGGACTCCAAAAAGACAAAACACCCCAAACAAAAGCCTCAATTAGGAAAGTCCAAGGAGAAGCAGAAGATGACAAAACACGTCTGAACGGTGGATGAGCCGACGCGTAAATGCTGAGTGTCCTCACCATCCACGTTTGAGCTGAAACGTGAACTTGTTTGACATGTTTTAAGACAACCCCTCTCTCTGGTGAAGGAGGGACTCTGTGACTTGAACATGCACAAGTTGTCTGGTGCTCACAGGACCTCCCCAAAAGTTCTGGGCATATAAAAGCCAAGAAACTCATTTGTTTAGGCAGTAGGGAGTTTCTGCTAGGGTCTGGATTTTGGAGTTACACACACACCGGACCCTACCCTGTATGAGTGGTGTCTGAGGAGCAAAAAAGGATTCCCCCTCTGTCTACAAAGAATCTACATGTCTAATATTTAGACATGTTCAGCTTTGTGGATATTCGGTTAGCGCTGCTGCTCAGCGCAGCAGTGCTTTTGGCGAGAGGTCAAGGAGAGGATGACAGTAAGTATCACTTTCAAACATTCATTTGACTTGTTTTTGGGACCTAAAGGATGTGGAGAGCTCGCAAAGGATGCTGGGCAGTTTGCTGGAACTGAATGATGCCTGACTCCAGAGCGCACAGGGTGTGAAAGTTGTTACACAGAGAGGTTTTTTTTGTGGAGATCTGGAAACAAATAGGAGTTTATATAACTTTTCTTTATTGTTTGCTGCTCTCACTGACGTGCACATACATGCTGGAGAGCAATGTTGCAGCTGCACTGTCTCTGATGCGTAATGACAAGGACATTGAGTTCAGAGAGAGTTGAAGCAGAGCACAAGCATGAAAAAATCAGAAAATTGGCAAATCCATTTAAGGAATTGCATTTAGTTTGTAAAGTAGTTTTCGAAAGTTTTAGAAAAAAAAAAAAATGCATCCCAGCTCACAAAGATGTGCAAATGCCAAGGATTTTTTTTCCTCAGTAGTTTTAACATCAAAAGTGAGCAGACAAAGTTTTGTTGGAGAACCAAACTTAAAATAGAGGATATATTTGAGCTGTTTTAAGATTTGCACTAAACTTCATAAGTATGTCACACTGAATGAAACATTTTTATCCAGTTTGCGTAAAAGTTGTTAGCTGGAAGGAAAAAAAAAAGACAAAAAGGACAATGGAAAAATTGACGTCGACTGTAAAAAAAGGTCTAGACATCAATTAATCAGCATGCAGAGAGAAGGGTGCGGAGGATCTGGTTTTGTAGGTGAACAGCGACGCTCAGTGGTGAACACTGGAACTGTTCATCCATCCTCCAAAACCTCCAAGGCCCAGCCACACACCCACCAGCCTGACGTGTGATGAGTCCCAGTGGAACTTTCCACTCTTTGATTTTGAGGAGAAAATCTTGAACTACATTTGATCAGAAATGCTGGATAGTGACTTTTGCTAAACTAAGGCCTTTATTCTAACATTTATCAAGCCCAAATAACTTCTTAGACCTCCTGTAGATGCACACTGATGTTATACTTCATTAGAAGCTCACAAATCAGTCCCTAAACATCTGATTTTTTAAAGAGTTTAACTCATTAAAAGCCTGTTTCTGTGATTTTACAGCATCCTTATGAAGACATAATCTTGCTAAAATGACACATCTAAAAAAAAATAACTTTTACAGAGTCCCTGTAAGGAAAACTACCAAAAAACACTCTCAAATTTGAAGGAACAATACAGGTTTGCAAGTGGAAATTACTAAATAGTTACTGAATATTATGTTGCTTTGCAGGCAGAGTGTCTGATCTAATCCTATTGTGCACATCTGGTTCCCATATGACGCACACAGTTTACTGATGCCAAACCTTTTTTTATTATTAAATAGAATCACATTTTTGGGATCTTATTTAATGTTTAAACCCAAACTCACTGTGGTTGTCTCTCCTCTCAGTCACGTATGGCAGCTGCACATTAGACGGACAGTTGTACAACGACAAGGACGTATGGAAACCAGAGCCCTGCCAGATCTGCGTCTGCGACAGCGGAACCGTCATGTGCGACGAGGTGATCTGTGAGGATACCTCCGACTGCGCCGACCCCATCATCCCAGACGGAGAGTGCTGCCCTATCTGCCCCGACCTCGATGGTACTTCATCCTCCTCCTCCTCCTCCTCAACCACCAGTTCTGTGGTTTCATTAGCTCTGTGGCGCCACCTGGTTGCCTCCCACCTCACTTCTGACCATCCATGGCTCTCTGGCCACACATGGACTGACTGGAGGCCCTAAGCCTGCCTGCTCTCCCTGAGGATTTTTCATTCAGAAAAAAGAATCGCTTTTGGATTTACCTTTTGTTCATTTCAATATGCATTCTTTTTTGGGATTTTACCTGCTCTTTGGCGAAGTCTGGCAATGAATATGTAATTTCCCATCATGCCTATACCTGTGCAGTGACACTGCAAGGTGCAACACACCTCATGTACCCCCCCTCAAAACAACATTTAATTTCCTCCACAGAAAACACTTACAATCACATGCTTTTGCTTCAGTAATTCGATGAAATGCTGTATATTTCATGCTGTAATCAGCCCTGACTCCCAGCCTGGACCTGCCACTTAAATATTTACATTATTTTGTAGATGAAAGTTATGATTGTGTCTCTCATGAATGTTCAAGAGGTGTTGACATTTTCTTTTTCTCCGCTGGTTTCTGTAGGACCCCAGGTTCCAGGAGTCGAAGAAGAGGTATTTGGCCCTTTGTTTTATATTTAAAAATGTATAATAGACTCAAACTTCATATCAGCACGGCCCAGTTCAGTTTGTCCTTACTTGTTTTTTGTTACAGTCTAGCCTAACTCCCTTTCTCTGTCTATCCATAGCCAACAAAGGGAGAAAATGGCGAGAAGGGAGACACGGTAGGCTCCAGCTCATTATTCAAGAGACTGTTTCTGTCCTTTAAAGCAATCGACACTTCTGTTATTTAGAATAATAACTGTATATATCTCCTATAAAGACATACTGACTGTAGATGAGAAAAATGTTTACGCAACTTTGTCTTTGATATTCTTTGAATGTGAATATTTCCTGTCAGAGAGAAGTTAGATGATGCACACCATCTAAATCATGCTGCATGTGGTTGATTCGGTTTATTTTGAGGAGATTTTTCAATAGTTTTAAAGGCACAGTTTGTTCTGATATATTATATATTTCATCAATTACTGTCTGAAAATTAACACAGTCATTTGATACGTTTGTTTATGAGGCTGGTAAAGCTGCTGTGACATCGTTGTTGCTGATGACCTTTGATAATTAGGTCACAAGGTCAACAGGTCACCAAAAGTTGAAAGGTCACATAATCGGTCACAAATTGGTTCATAAAGTGACGGAGTAATATTAAATAAGTGTTAAGTAACAATAGCAGGACACTTAGAATTGAACACATTTTCAACATTTTTTGCAAACGTGTGATTGAAAAGCGGCGTTGCTCCACTTAAAGCAAAAGATAGTTGAACAAATCATGTATTAGACAACACAGAATGTGCAGAATAACAGTTTCATTTTGTCAATACAGATTATTATTTCATAGAAAAGACTAATCTACTTTGGTTGAGCTATGATTCTTCCTACAAGAATTAACATAAATGAAAAAATGAAACATTGCTTACCGACTGTGTCTGCCTTACTTTTCTACAGGGTCCCGCTGGTCCTCCTGGCAACGATGGACTGGATGGACAGCCTGGTCTTCCCGGACCTGCTGGACCCCCTGGCCCCCCTGGCCTTGGCGGAGTAAGTCTCTCCATGTCACAACATCCAGGAAGTCTCCGATCATGTTTTATAGACGACTCCATTCTGTTTACGAATAAGATACAGCTTGTTTCACTTGAAGGCTCTCTTAATCATGCTTTGATCAATTTCTGCATCAGTTCCACTGATGATTCCTCATTTTGCACACATTTGAGGAGAAAGATCAGCTTGAGAGGCTTTGTGCTAGAGAGAAGAAGCTCCTTGGAGTTTATTTCAGCATTGGGAGGGCAGACAGCTCCCTGATCTTTAGCTTTAGGTTTGAGGTGTCTAGTGTCAATCTGACCAGTTTATTCAGCATGAAAGTTCCACATTTATACACATTTTAATATCTTAAAGTTTAAATATATCACTCCTCTGCTGAAATAGAAATATACATGTGATTCAAAGTGACTTTTCAGGTGTTGTTTCTGTGTTATATGTTCTAATTTCTCTCTTTCTCTTCTCCCCTTGCAGAACTTCTCTCCTCAGATGAGCTACACTGACCACTCCAAATCCAGCGGCCCACCTGTCCCTGGCCCAATGGTACGAAGGCTTTGCTCTTTCTCAACGTATCTTGTATTGCTAAATATGCAAATATAGACTAAATAATAAAGAGAATCTAATGGTTTCTTGTGTCATCTTCATCAACAGGGTCCTATGGGTCAACGTGGTCCTCCTGGACCCCCTGGCTCCTCCGTAAGTATTTCCTGATCAGTTCAGGTTCTCATTTTGACCAAACACATGTGACATTTCTCAGCCAAAGTATTTGACCATTAATCGAGCTTAGCATCAGTTATTCCTGGATAAAATGTGTGACACTGCATCTAAGATAAATGCATGAACATTAAAGACAACATTATGTTAATGTCTGTTGTTCTTGTTGTCCATCAGGGTCCTCAGGGTTTCAACGGCCCCCCCGGAGAGCCCGGTGAGCCCGGAGCTGCTGTGAGTATACCGAATAAATGTTTCTCCCAGAAATCTGCATGATTCCATCTTTATAAATTGTACTTATTATGTATTTGTTATCAACTTCCTGTGATCCACTTCCTGTTGTAATCACTGACCCACTGACACACATCTGCACACAGTGATAAACACACCTCCCTCTTCTTTTCCCCCTTAGTGACATATTCATACACTTACTTCAAATAGTCAGCATTCATTTGGGTGCTAATCCAGTCCTTTATTGTGGTTTTCAGGGTCCCATGGGTTCCCGTGGTCCCTCAGGCCCCCTTGGAAAGAACGGAGATGATGTAAGTGATTGATTGATCTTCATGTATAACCGAAAGAAAAGACGTTTAACTGGTCGTTCTAACACTAAACTGTGTGTCTCCAACAGGGTGAGCCTGGCAAAGCTGGTCGCCCCGGTGAGCGTGGAGCCGCTGGCCCCCAGGTGAGTGATGCCAGTTGAGGGCAAAGGTCACGAGACGGTCAGCCAAGAATGAATCCTGCATTGGTGTTCATGTGATCTGATGTTTACAGTCATTTCAAACCATTTTCCAGTCAGTCAGAGAACTCTCTAGTTGCAAAAAGACTCTAATATTAAGGTTGATTACGGGGCGTTATCATGCATGTTTGTGACACATCTCTTGTCTTCCTCCCGCAGGGTGCTCGTGGATTCCCCGGAACCCCCGGACTCCCCGGCATCAAGGGACACAGAGTGAGTTTGGATGAGCATTTAACACAAAAAAACACCATCTTTCAGCTGCTGTGATGTTGTAACGAGCGGTGACTGATTATTATTTTGTGCACGCAGGGATTCAGCGGTCTGGATGGAGCTAAGGGAGATGCTGGACCCGCTGGCCCCAAGGTAGGATCCCAGGATGTTCTGTTGCTCAATCAAAGCGGGAATTTCATCATAAAAACTGAACCACTAGATCTCATTCTTCCTTCTGTATTTGTCTACAGGGAGAGTCTGGTGCATCTGGTGAGAACGGAGTCCCCGGCGCCATGGTACGTTTTGTTTTTGTCTCCCTCTTAGGTCATTCAAATCTACAAAAAAAGGTGTAAAATGTACTAGCAATGTCAAGCTAATATTGTTTTTTTGTTGTTTTTTCTAGGGTGCACGTGGTCTTCCCGGTGAGAGAGGTCGCCCTGGAGCTCCCGGCCCCGCTGTAAGCACCGCTACTCATGTCCTCCTATAATAATATTAGATTTTGTCATAAATATGATTCCTGAAAATCATTTTGAATCTCCTCCTCTGCAGGGTGCTCGTGGTAACGATGGCAACACTGGTGCTGCTGGACCCCCTGTGAGTAGTACACTTAATCCTACTTGGACATTTATTATGAGCCCTTATCACCCACCCTATAATGCTATATTGAAGGGTTTGATGTCTGCTAACATCACGTGTCCGTTATGTTTCAGGGACCTACCGGATCTGCTGGTGCCCCTGGCTTCCCCGGCGGTGCTGGTGCTAAAGTAAGTCTCCCAATACATGTTTCATATCCTTTAAGTTTGACCAGGCTGTCCAGTAGTGGGTTTAGCACCCTTAGAGTACGTCTAACGTCTAACGAAACCAACAACAGCATTGCACCGTTTTATAGTGTGTTAAAACCTTTAAAATGTTCAGGTAAAGGTTGCCCCTACAGCCAGGGACACTATGTCAACTTCCTCTGTTATCCACCTGACTAGCTGTCTCAATATCTCCCTGCTCTTGTTCATTAGCAGGAAAACTGTTCCCAAAGCTAATTCCACGTGGAACAGATCAATTATACTCTGCACAGTCCAACCATGAAGCCACTGTGGTGTAAAATTAAATATTGCACATCCCAGGTGAACACTGCAGCCACCAGGTGGCATCAGTAGACGTCTAATAGCTACCCCCCTCCCCTTTATTATTATTATTATACCCTGTAACTCTCACCACACACATGGGTTACTTTCAGAAAGCAGAATCAAATTACTCTCTGGATATGTGCAATGAACCAATTTAAGATTGGACTATTTACACTTCTTTATTTGTAATTCAACATCTTACTGCAAGCTGTGTTATTTTGAAGAAATAACACTAAAATGATTTCCCACTAGTGTCAATAAAATAACAGCTTTACAGACTTATTTTTACAATATTTAATCTAAAAGGTGTTGGTGTTGATGTGCCAAGATGGATCATTTTGTTGATTGAAACTAACAATATTCGAGTTGCATATTTCTGAGATGTTGTTGCTTCCCTTCACAGGGAGAGACTGGTGTTGCTGGAGGCCGTGGAAACGAGGGACCCCAGGGAGCCCGTGGAGAGCCTGGTAACCCAGGACCTTCTGGACCCGCTGGAGCTGCTGTGCGTAGATACTGGACTTAAATGTCAAATCTTCTTTTTCTCCACATCACAATGACAAATAAATTGATTTCCGTCCTCTCTCTCTCTCAACAGGGTGCTCCTGGATCTGATGGCTCTCCTGGTGCTAAGGGTGGTCCTGTAAGTATCATACTTAACTGATCAACGTTTTATTGCCACTTGAATCCTGAAGCGCGCTCTGACACATCCCTGACTCTCTGATCCCATAGGGTGCTTCTGGTATCGCTGGTGCTCCTGGTTTCCCCGGCTCTCGCGGTCCTGCTGGAGCTCAGGGAGCTGTTGGTGCTCCTGGCCCCAAGGGTAACAATGTGAGTAGACACTTGACTGTGTGGATCTTCATATCATTCTTCTAAATAATGTTTATAATAAAGTGTTCCCCATTCTTCTTGAACGTCACAGAGACCTAAATTTAATGTGTTTGTTGCCAACAGGGTGATCACGGACCCTCAGGTGCTAAGGGAGAGCCTGGTGCCAAGGGAGAGCCTGTAAGTTTCACACACAATACATTCATTTACTGTGTGATTTCAGGAAGTGAAAGCGTTTCTAACAACCTTACGTTGTTTTCCAGGGCCCCGCTGGAGTTCAGGGACTTCCCGGCCCCTCTGGTGAGGAAGGCAAGAGAGGAGGACGTGGAGAGCCCGGTGGCGCTGGACCTCTTGGACCCCCTGGAGAGCGCGTATGTCACCTCTTCTTCTGCATGTTAGAGACTGTAGATGCATCAAGAACACTTTTTTATCACAGTTCAGATAACATTGATGTTACATCTCCATTCATGCATGTTAATGAAGCAGCAGTACAACCTTGTAACTCTTAGACTGTATGTTATATTCCCAGGGGGATTCACCCTGGATGTTTCAGCGTTTTACAGTGCAGTTTACTGACGTTGATTTGTTCCTTTAGGGCGGTCCTGGTGCTCGTGGTTTCCCTGGTGCTGATGGTGGTGCTGGTGGCAAGGTGAGTTAGTTCAGTGTTTCCCAAACTTTTTTTCTGGGGACACACTTTAAAAAAAAGAAAAGAAAAAAAGACAAACTCACAATATCTATAAATCATAAAAAGAGCAAATTTGTGCGTAAATGAACATTCCTGACCATTTTTACCACCATTTCCGCATCACTTTATATCACCTTGAATAGGTAAACCAGACATTTTTGAAGAGCAACATGTTGAATCCTTTATAAATGAGAGAAATAAATGCATTTAGGTGGAGTTCCTCTCATCAGTAAAACAAACTGAATGTACGCAAACCTTTCATATTAGATTAAATGTTATAAGTAGGCTACAATTATCAGAACAATACAAACATTCAGGGTCCCTCATGTGGCTCAAATTTGTACTGCAGATATAAATGTTAAATAAAAGACGATGGAAGAAATTCTGCAACCCCAATAAAATCTCACCTGTGTTAGTCAGTCTACGCAACGAGTCCTCAACCAGGTCAGAATACCATTGTCAAACTTGGTTCTGGCTTAAGGCGAGACACTACAGGCAAAAACACTGTTTTCATGCACTGATCAATTTTGAGATTTTGGGCTGTTTTGCTTCCATAACATGTCTTCTTTAGACTAGTGGAAAGAAAACATCTAAAATACACATTTAGGTGTTTATTTTACTACTTTGTCTGTAGATTTCTCCTAAATTCACCACAAATTAGCACTAAATAATGCCTCATTTGCATATATAAACATAACATTTCAGTTAATGTCAGTTATCAACTGGGGAAGTTTCATAGTGATATCTATTAGCACTTACTTGCACCAAACTTTTTTTATGGCTGTTGACAGTATTATCATATATATGAAGTGATGAAAAGAAATCCCCCTCTGTAAAAACCTTCGACTCTAATATCTCGACAAAATGAAACAAGAATTTTGAACCTGGCTTTATCCAATGTTCACATTTCTGTTCTGGAAATGTAGCACATATTTAATAAGTTAATGCCTCATTTGCATATTTAAACATAAGAAAACCTGTAACACAAAAGAAGAATTGTCTTAATGTCAGTAATCAACTGGGGGAAGTTTCATGGTGATATCTATTCACCTGTAGTGTCTCCCCTTAACAAACTCACACGCAACTTGGTAACCATAACAGACATAAGCAATATTTATATACATGTTAATTAACTGGGAGATTATTTAGCTCATTAAATTCACCCACTTGTGCAGACTTCTCCTGACTCTCTTCCTCTACTTGTGTGACAGGGAGCCCCTGGTGAGCGTGGTGCCAACGGAGCTTTGGGAGCTCAGGGAGCCACTGGTGAGTCCGGTGCCCCTGGTGCTCCTGGCGCACCTGGATCCAAGGTGAGTTCTGCAACAGGTGCAACATTATAGCTGAACCTGTGTTCATGGTGGAATACGCTCAGTAGATGACTCAGTTGTTCATCTTCATCATACTCACTGAATGACTGTCCCTCCACAGGGTATGACTGGTAGCCCTGGAAGCTCTGGTGCTGACGGAAAAGCTGGACCTGCTGTAAGTACTGACTCACAAATGTGTATTTAATACAACGAAGAAGGACTGCAGCTTGTAAACAATCCATGTAATCATGATAGGAGAGTTTTCAGTATTCCCCTCCTGTCTTCTGATGATCTTTAGGGTTCCCCTGGACAAGATGGACGCCCCGGACCTGCTGGAGCTACTGGATCCAGAGGACAGCCTGGAGTTATGGGATTCCCCGGACCCAAGGGAGTTGCTGTGAGTTAACTAAAAATAGGGTGCATGTGAGAGGATCCTTCCTTGCTAATCCCCTTTGTCTGTCATATACACACTCTGCAGTTGTAGAAAATCACTCAAATATCAGTGAAATCCACTAACCCTAACCCTAGTGTTCAGATTTTCATCCCGTAAAAGTAAAATCTAAGAAGGAAATACTGATGCAAAAACCCTTTTACTGCAGATGTAAGTGTGGACTTTTGTTCTTTCCAACAGGGTGATGGTGGCAAGCCCGGAGAGAGAGGACCCGCTGGTGCTATTGGCTCTGTCGTAAGTACTTTTAAATCTCTAAAAATCAAACTCTAATGGTTTAAAAGATGTTTTCTATCGAAATAAAAGTGCAGAAAGCAGCAGGTGATAATTGGTTTGGGTGTTTTTGTTCACAGGGAGCTCCTGGCAAAGACGGTGACGTTGGTGCTCCTGGACCTTCTGGTGTTGCTGTACGTATTTCGTCTTAAACCTAAACTAAAAAAACATGAAAAGTGTCACCGTTTGCGAGGTTTCTCATCACCGAGTTTTCTTCTTTCTGCTCAGGGACCTGCTGGAGAGAAAGGAGAGCAGGGACCTGCTGGTTCTCCCGGATTCCAGGTGGGTTTTGAGAGTGTCTAGTTTGGTTGATATCTCTCTGAGCTACGCCACGATTCCACTTGTTAACCCGGAAATCTTCCACCTTTCCTCCTTGTGCAGGGTCTTCCTGGACCCCAAGGTGCTACTGGTGAGACTGGAAAGCCTGGTGAACAGGTAAGAGCACCCAAATCTTTTGTATCTTAGTGGAAGATTGAGTCACTACTTGAGCTCACAGTACATCGTCATCATACACCTGTAGTTTTCTGGTTTCTAAATCTTCCTTCCTCCTCCTCTCCCTCTTTTGTTCAGGGCGGTCCCGGTGAGGTTGGACCCCACGGCCCAAGTGGATCAAGAGTGAGTTCATCCTGTATCATCCATTTTGAACACCGTTCCTCTGGTCTTTAGATAAAGTGGTCGTGACCTCTGTGTGTGTGTCTTCTGTCCTTCAGGGCGATAGAGGTTTCCCTGGTGAGCGCGGAGCCCCCGGCGTCGCTGGCCCAACCGGAAGCCGTGGTGCTCCTGGACCTGCCGGTAGCGATGGAGCCAAGGTAGGTGTAAAAACACAACTTATAGGTGGAGAAATTCACAAACAATTCTTGAAATGACAAAAAAAAACACACATGTTGTCAATAACAATGTACAAAAGTACCAATATATAAATATTTATCTAGAACCACAAAGGACAGTCCAACATCCAACATCTTAAAATGTCTAATACACATCGATGGATGACTCACGGTTTAAGACAGTTATCAAGCGCGATTATACTTAATTCCACAAATCTGAATACTCACTTTTAGTCCATCTAAAGGAACTCTCTGATGACGTCCGTTGTACCGATATATCATTTATTGTGTAATGGTATGAGTCATTCACATTGGCTGGAAAGTGTCACCTGATCAATGATGTCATCACATGAGCTCCATGTGGTCTGGCTGGTTTTAGGATATTAAACACTCCTCATATCCATATCTGCTGCAGCAGTCTCACACAAAACTCATCTTTAAAGATTAAAGGTGATGATCAATGAGCTCCATCCTTTATTTTACACCATGGATGGAACTAAGAGAGAAAACAAAATGACTGAAAGCATGCCAACTGAGCAATAGATGTCTATTTAACATGGCCTTTATGCTTTAGCTCGGATATAGACCACAGGATTTATTGGCTACATAGACCGTACTTTAAAAACATCATTATATATTTAAACCTGCGGATGCACCGATCCAACTTTTTCAGTCCCAATAACGATACCTGAGCTTTGTACCGATCCGATACCAGTGTTTAATCAATAAGATGTATGCCTCCATTCTTTTGTGTGTCGAGCAACATCAGGCTTGACTTACACATCACTTTCCTAACTTTCTAAAACTAAATGTAACAAATAAATACATAGATATACATCTAATGAATTGTAACCGGTATCGGTATTGGTGCATCCCTAAAAAAAACCCTGTAAATATTTAACATAAGCACCCCTTCGTTAAGAGTATAACTGTATATTTTTTGTCATATACACATATTCACAGATTGCCTAGGCTCAGACGAGACGTCTATTAAACCTTTAATAACCTTAATCTAATCTAAACAGACAAATAGACGTATAATATATAATCTATTAAACATATTTTCAACCTCAAATCGCTCAGTGGGGGGTTTCATGAGCGTGTTTTGCCAATTCAACATTCAGACATCGAGGCAAACAAGAAGATGCTGCAGAACAGTAACTTTCTAATAAATAAAAATGATAATAATTTATTATAATTTATTTATTTATTAATGATAATAAAAATGAATTTAATTTATATAGCACACTTTAAGGGGTTTTAAAAAGCTGCCAAATTATGATCCTATTATCTTAGCTTAACTATGAACATGAATCCGTATCGTACATGTCAGCGGATAGTTCACTTGAAGCTGACTGAATATGATAATAATGTGAATATTGTTTGTGTGTGCAGGGAGAGCCTGGTGCTGCCGGTGCCCCCGGTGGTCAGGGATCCCCCGGTATGCAGGGAATGCCCGGTGAGCGAGGAGCATCTGGTCTGCCCGGTGCCAAGGGAGAGAGAGTAAGTATCACACCTGTCCTGTTTGTCTCTTATAGAACCGTACCATCTATTTAAACCTGCTTTATTGGTATGAAAACTGTTATTAGTGTTTATTATAACAGTGATTATTGTAAAATTTACAAATTTACGGAGCTTTAAAGAGAGAAAAGATTTAATTTCTTTGATTTCAGTGAATTTTTTCCAGATATTAAGTTGATTTTTCAGGCTAGGATTACCCTAATGAGTGAGGGTTGTTATGGGTGAGCAGTGCTTTTTCTAAACTTACAAGCAAGAATCAAACATATCTTAAAAGTTCAGGGTTTGTGAGACAGGAAGGACCACAGTAATGAAGAAAACAATCAGTGGTCAGGGGGTTAAATCCCCCTGATAATGAGCCAAAAGTGGTGAATAAAATGTAAACAAGGAAAGAAAGTTTAATAATTGATCAGCCAAATATAAAGTAGTAACATATTTGGGTTCTTGTCACCAAGCAAGGATGGATAAATTTGTTTTTTTAAGTGAGTTTAATAAACTTTTCTGTCTTCAGGGTGATGGTGGAGTTAAGGGAGCTGATGGCGTTGCTGGCAAAGATGGCGGTCGCGGTATGACTGGTGCTATTGGAGTTCCTGGACCCCCTGGTGCTCAGGGTGAGAAGGTGAGATCAGGTTTTCATATCAGCGATCCAGGTTCATGATCTCTGCAGGATTGTTTTTCTCTTATCATCTCCTGACAGCATCTTTATTCACGTTTATATACGTAAAAAATGGGGTCAGAAATCACGATTATCTCAAAATAGTATGATTGTATGATCAAGAATTCAGTTCAGATTTATTTTGCTAACTTTGACGCTTAACTCGGGAGAGCATTTCTGTGGTTAGACTCGTGATATAAGTGTTTAGGACGACTGCTGACCTTTAACCTTCTTCTTCTCCTCTGGTTTTAGGGTGAGGGTGGTGCTATTGGAGTTTCTGGACCCACCGGTCCTCGTGGTGCCCCTGTAAGTACACCTGAAAACAAACACAACATTTATATTTGTACCCTCAGTACAACATATTATGCAGAATGTCATGTTGTAAATTTAGACACATTATAGAGTAAAAGAGTCACACACTTGACACGACAGTCTTCTTCAGGGCCAACAAACAGCTCCTATAAACAGACACAGGTGTGTTCAATCCTGGGGAGGAGCTTCCTCAATCACTTCTACAAGTTATGGGAGGAGCTCATATATAGCTACCTGATTCTTTAGGGCATTTAAAAAACACATAATAAAAACAGTTTGATAAAAAACCTGCGGTTGTACAGTTATCGAAAAAGTCTAAGGTGAGACGCAACAGGTAGTGACAACTGAGGAGACCTCAGGGGACAGAAATGATATTTCAAGTAAAAGAATTTGAAATTAGAAATTTAGAAAGACTATTCTAGAAAAAAACACATTTTTATACAGAAAAAAACATTTTATTTTGAAAAAAAACTAAAACAATTTTACATAAAGAAACAATTATATTATAGAAAGAATAAAAAAGTAAAAAAGGTTAAGGGCCAAGATGGAGAGAAGACTCCTACTAATAGACGATGAACTCTATAGAAGGTCAGATAAAGAGTTTTAGATCAAAATCAACATTTATGCCATTAGGGACAAGGGTAGTCAAGTGATAGATAAAAAAAACCTCTCTTTTTAACAATCAAAATCGCCCCACTCTTCTAGAAAATGTAACTTTCTCTATGCCATGTAGGTAATATTTTTACATCTTACGGAGCTGTGGCGCTTCGCTAAAAGGCACACTTAGTTTTGCCCACATGGTGTTTGCAACACGGGCATCAGATCATATAAATAACACCTTTGATTTACTTACCTGAATGGTACATTTAAAAGTACAGTTGTGCACAGGCGCCACATCTGTAATTTCGAGGGATTTCTGGAGGAGGCAGGTTTGGGTAGATCTCGAAGTAAACCCTTCATATCTCCTCATTACTTTAACAGGGCGAGCGTGGAGAGACTGGACCCTCTGGACCTGCTGGATTCGCTGGACCTCCTGTGAGCAAATACCACATTCTTCTACAGATTTAGACGCTTTCAATATTCTGTTGCAATACAGCACCGTTTAAGATTAAAAGCTGGCCACAAAAGTGTTGAACCTCTCTTCTTGCTCTTCCGACCTCAGGGTGCTGATGGTCAGCCTGGTGCCAAGGGAGAGTCTGGTGACTCTGGACCCAAGGGAGACGGTGGTGCTCCTGGACCCTCTGGACCCGTTGGAGGCTCTGGCCCTCAGGTATAAACCCAACTTCTTTACTTTGACCTCAACAAAAGTGTCTTTTATTTAATTATTGATGGCATTTTTTTATGAAATTAATTGTGCTTCCTTGTTGTTTTTCGTCAACAGGGACCTTCTGGACCCACTGGACCTAAAGGTGCTCGCGGTGGTGCTGGACCCCCTGTAAGTCTCCCATCAACATGTGAGATTTTGTAGAATTACACTCTCTGATAATAATGCTGTTCTAAGCTCCATCTCTGTTCTGTCTGTGTGTAGGGTGCTACTGGTTTCCCCGGACCCGCCGGCAGAGTTGGACCCCCTGGCCCCTCTGTAAGTTTCACCTAGTCCACATAACCAGCAGCAATACTCCCAACACAGCCTGTTTGTTCATTCACTAACCTGAATCCTCTACAGGGAGCCGCTGGACCCCCTGGACCCGTCGGACCCATTGGCAAAGACGGAGCAAGAGGAGGACGTGGTGAGACTGGAGCTGCCGGTCGCCCTGGTGAGGCTGGTACCGCTGGATCCCCAGGACCCTCTGGAGAGAAGGGATCTCCCGGCTCTGATGGAGCTCCTGTGAGTTCCCATGTTCTGTCAAGGTTTTTTTTTGCAGATGTCTTTTCCATTAATGTGTCTGCTAAGTGAGCTCCGTTTCGTTGTGTGCAGGGTTCCGGTGGTATCCCCGGACCCCAAGGTATTGCTGGAACTCGTGGTGGTGTCGGTCTCCCCGGACAGCGTGGAGAGCGTGGTTTCTCCGGTCTGCCTGGACCAGCTGTGAGTATTCGAAAGTATCTAAATGAGATATTATTTGAACAACCTTTAGCATACACATGAGGACTGACCTCTCTTGTTTCTCTTCAGGGTGAGCCTGGAAAGCAGGGACCCTCTGGCATGCACGGAGAGCGTGGACCCCCTGGACCTGCTGGACCCCCTGGACTGTCCGGTCCTACCGGAGAGGCTGGTCGTGAGGTATGAGACCTGTAGAGTACTTGGACAGTAGGGTGTCATGCAGCTACAGATTCACACATATTCAGCGTTTAATGATGCCTGATTGACCGTCCTCGCTGCTCTTCCACAGGGATCTACTGGACACGATGGCGCCCCTGGTCGCGATGGATCTAGTGGCCCCAAGGTAACCCTCCTCCTCTGGATTAGTTCGTTTCGCTTGAGAATTTAATCTTTAGTCCAGCATAGCTTCCCAATAGAAACTAGCATTGTCTCACTGGAGATTTGCCCCCTATAGGGAGACCGTGGTGAGAGTGGCAACGCTGGAGCCCCTGGACCCCCTGGCGCTCCTGGAGCCCCTGGACCTGCCGGCCCATCTGGCAAGAGTGGTGACCGTGGAGAGACTGTAAGCCCCCTTCCTACTCATCTTGAAAAATGCCACAAAATCTGCAAACTTTAGATTTTAATGACTCTCTTTCCTTTTTCAGGGTGCCGCTGGTAATGCCGGTCCTGCTGGCCCTGCTGGCGTCCGTGGTCCCGCTGTACGTTCATCATCATTACATTACGTTTATCAACAACCTATATTTTTTGAGATATTGCTTTAGTGTTGAACCGGAGATGGCGTGTTGATGTCCTGTTGCTTTCATTCAGGGCCCTGCTGGTGCAAAGGGAGACAGAGGAGAGGCTGGTGAAGCTGGAGATAGAGGACACAAGGGACACAGAGGATTCACTGGAATGCAGGGTCTGCCCGGTACTTCTGTAAGTAGCAAGTAGCAAACAAAAGTGTACCGATTACTGCGTCAAACAATCTCAACTTTTCTCACTTTATATTTAAACATTCGATATGCACATCTTCTTCTGCCTCTAGGGAGGTTCTGGAGAGAGAGGACCCGCTGGTGCCTCTGGACCTGCTGGACCTAGAGTAAGTACATCTGTTTTACAAGTATATTTACACACTTCCAATCTGGTACTTGGAGAAACATTTACCAGTTTACCACATGAATTTTTGAATTTTGAATTGATGTTTTCTCTCGTTGCTCCAAAGGGACCTTCTGGATCTAATGGTTCCCCTGGTAAGGATGGCATGAACGGTCTGCCTGGACCCATCGGACCCCCTGGACCTCGCGGTCGCAATGGAGAGATGGGACCTTCCGTAAGTTACACTATTTATTTTAGGCAACTACTTTCGAATGTGTCTGTCAGTTTGTAAACCCCCCGGTGTCACCAAACAGGGTCCTCCTGGACCTCCCGGACCTGCTGGACCCCCCGGACCTCCCGGCAGCGGATTCGACTTCATCAGCCAGCCCATTCAGGAGAAGGCACCCGATCCCTTCCGTAGCGGCGGCCACTACCGCGCTGATGACCCCAACGTGATGCAAGATCGCGACATGGAGGTCGATGGTACCCTCAAGACCCTGACCCAGCAGGTGGAGAAGATCCGCAGCCCCGACGGCACCCAGAAGAGCCCAGTCCGCATGTGCCGTGACCTGAAGATGGCCCACCCCGAGCTGAAGAGCGGTGAGTGCAGATCAGAGCAGCTAGTAGATGAAGATAAAGGACGAGCTCTTGATTTAAACTGGTTTATGTTCCTCTGTTGCAGACTTGTACTGGGTTGACCCCAACCAGGGCTCCACTCTGGATGCCATCAAGGTCCACTGCAACATGGAGACTGGCGAGACTTGCATCTACCCCACCGAGTCCAGTGTGCCCATGCAGAACTGGTACCTCAGCAAGAACATCAGAGAGAAGAAGCACATCTGGTTCAGCGAGTCCATGACCGGTGGATTCCAGGTAAGAAGTTGCAATAAGAATCCTCCTCATGAACTGCTATACGGGATATCAAGTCAGTGACCGTAAAGCCAACGCACCTTTCTCCTCCCTCCACCACGCAGTTCCAGTATGGCAGCGATGGAGCTGATTCCGAGGATGTCAGCATCCAGATGACCTTCATGCGCCTGATGTCCAACCAGGCCTCTCAGAACATGACATACCACTGCAAGAACAGCATCGCCTACATGGACTCCGCCACCGGCAACCTGAAGAAGGCCCTCCTTCTCCAGGGATCCAACGACGTCGAGATCAGAGCCGAGGGCAACAGCCGCTTCACATACAGCGTCAGCGAGGATGGCTGCACGGTGAGTCCTCCTTCTTGTCCCGGAAATAAAGGGAAATATGTCAACAAAATTAGAGACGCCAATGACTTACTTTCTTTTCTCCGTTTCGTTCCTCTCCACAGTCACACACTGGCACATGGGGCAAGACAGTCATCGACTACAAGACATCAAAAACATCCCGCCTGCCCATCATTGACATTGCTCCTATGGATGTTGGTGCACCTGATCAGGAATTTGGCGTCGAAGTTGGCCCCGTTTGCTTCTTGTAAAAAAGAAAGAAATATGGACATGACATTGTTGTTTTTTTTCTAGCAGTCATCTCTAAATCCTTTTTCTATGCATTCAAAACTCATTCGGCTGCCATTGGTCCACATGCTTTAAAAACCACTCTACGGAAGACCATGTTTGTGTTTTTCCAATCATGAGAAGCTTTTGGGACTGCTACTTCAACCAAAAAACCAACTACACGGACACTTTAAAAAGAATCTTTTGTTTCCACTGGCAACAAGAAAATAATATATATACTTGTGTAAAATTTCCCCCTGGAGATTTAGAAAAAAAACAAAAGATCCACACGCAATGAAACACAGGTCACTTTTGCCATTTTTTCTACCACTGCGGAAGGACATTGAAAACAACAAGTGATGTGTACCATTTTTCTGGTGTTAAATAAATTGTAAAAAGTGTGAAGTGTCTTCTTGTTCTAAATTCTTGACACCTGCTCCGATTAAGACCAGCAAAAGAGCCAAAACAAAAGAAGCTTCATATGTAGATGGCTACCTCATAACAAGAAGTCACCCCCATTTTTTTTTCTTAAATGAAAAAGGGTATATTTTACACAAGTTTATTGTCAATCAATCAAAGGTGCTATTACCATTTCAATGAGGTCCAGTTATTGGTGTTTGATGGTGAAGCTCTCGCCGTCATACTGTAATTATTGCCACTAATGCCTGCAGAACCTTTGGTGCTACTAAATTGACTCATTGTCTTGATGCAGTGCAATTGTTTTCTTCTTTAAGTGTTCTGAAACGGTGATCACTGCAGATGTAATGCATGCAATCATGTCTTTGTAGATAAAAAAGCAAGTGACTCTGGTTAAATACCATTTCCCTGCACATTTGTTTCAGTGTTGATCCCTCTGTCTGTTTGACCCCCTGTGGAAAACTCCTCTTCACTAAAAAAAAAAAAACAGCACACATCTCCCATCCTGTTGTTTATGTTGTTTGTTGATGTCTTTCGCGAAGGGTTTCTTAAAAAAGAATTTGAAGCGGACCCACTTTCATGGTTTAAAAGAGAGATTCTGTACTTATTTTGTACATGTATAATAAATTGAGATGTTTTTAATTATTTTTTGGGTGCTGAAATAAAGCATGTGAAGTGGTCTACTCAGTGGCTGAGTTTTCACTGTCCTGTTTTGCAACTGTTGTGAAACTGAAATCAGGTCCTTATACACTGATGCATCGTTTTCAGAGAGAGAGAGGAGATGAGGAGCATGTTACACTGAAATAGAGTTAAAATAGTTCAAGGATCAACTGTTCCACAGCAGTTGCATTGAGTACATTTCTATTAAGGAGCAGTGAAAACAAGGCCAATAAAAATCCAACCTGGCTTCTCTTCATCAATACACACATTTTTTATTAAATCTATAAATTCCTGTCGAAATCGGAGCTAAAATAGTTTAAAATGCAGCCGACAGCAAAAAAAAACAGTTTTTAAATCACTTGTCTTGTTTTTTATCTACACAACCACTTAAAACATTAGTTGTATCCTCAAACCAAACTGTTAACAGGAGAGGAGATGTGTGTTGAACCCAAAAACTCCCAAATCTTATGAAGATCCACCAGCGACACCTTCTGGATGTCTGGTGCAACAACAGCCGCTTTAAAGGGGAAGTTTAACTCTGAATCAAAAGGATCAAATCAAGTCGTTTTTATTTATCATAGCCCAATATCACAGTTCACAAATCTGCCTCAGGGGGCTTTACAATCTGTACAGCCTACGACACCCTCTGTTCTCGCAGCGGATGAGGAAAAACGTTTTTAACGGGGAAAAAAATGGAGGAAACCTCAGGAAGAGCAACAGTGGAGAGAAAGTAGACATTTCAGAAAAATAAATATTATTTTATTATAATTATTGATGCATTAATGTGTTGATGAACACATTAATGTTGCAGCTGGTAAAAATGGAGCTCATTTGATGACTTTATATACTGCTGGGTAGTTTAATCTACAATAATACATCATCATTTATTAGTTGTTAAATTTACCAGCTAATGTTGTCAGATAAATGAAGTGGAGTAATAAGTACAATCTGAGATGTAGTGGAGTAGAAGTAGAAAAAAAGAAATACTCAAGTAAAGTACAAGTACCTCAAAATTGTTCTTAAGTACAGTACTTGAGTAAATGTACTTTCCAACACTGCTTTTGATATTTTTTATTAGTAGTGAAAGATGGCAGAATACAGAAAATCATAAAGAGCAACCAACAATTTGACAAACGACGCACTCTTTAGTTATTATAATGGCAACTAAAGAAGAAAAAACAGAATTTCTCACTGCAAATATAGAACCGCAGACCGTATGAACGACACTCAGTGTGTCAAAGACACTTTATCCAACGTTGTTCTCATTTCCTGCAAACACAAACAACATGTTGAGTAAGAAAAAGCATAAAATATAGAGCAGAGTGAATGCAGCGTTGTAGGGTTTACCTGGGCAGCGTGTCACTGTAAGGATCACTGTGAAAACAGGAGAATAAATTTATTTAATTTGACTCCTCAGCAGAAAAGTGAGTCATCAGTTTAAGCGACATGCACAAATGATGATGACAGTAGCTTTCTGTGAATAGATGTTAAGAGTCGGTGGGTGGTGTTCTTACTGCTGGGCCATGATGAGAGGGATGCTGGGGCTGTCAGACTGCAGCGGTGGAGCCCTGACTCCCGTCCGGCTGTTGAACATGGGCAGTGTGGACAGAGGTGGAGGAGCACCCCGGTCTCCGGCCATGTTCCTCAGCTCATCCGTGTTGCCGAGAATGGTGTGGTGGTGGTACAGCTGAATCCTGCAGCAAACAGAGCGTCACATACTGTCTGTAGGCTACCGTGTTTTTCTTACAGGAGTTTATACGGTTTGTTGTTTTATGTCAGTTCACTGAGAGACAAAAGATGAAAGAAAACTACACATGTGGGAGGAACTTATGCAGCTGGGGAAGAAGTATTCAGAGCCTTTACTTATGTAAAAGTACTAATACCACACTGTGAAAATACTCCACTACTAAGTAAAAGTCTGCATACTTAAATGTGCTAAATTTGATATGCAGAGCATTAATAAAGCATCAAACAACTATTCGTTATTTAAAGATAAAGAGGAGTAATGTCTACCTGAGCAGAGAATAAAGTCGCTTCTCCGTGCTTTGTTGATATTGCCGGGCCGATCACGTGATTTAGTGCATGTTAGTGCATGTAAGCGTGCCCCACTGGCCGCCGCTCTGCACACGGCTTTGACGCAGAAGCGTAGCACCCACCCTCTGGTTCACCCACCCTACGATTAAGACTGTTAGCACTTTCGCCGTTGATTGCACTGTTTAGCGTTGTTAGCACCGTTGGCCGTGAGTCGATGGCTCACCGTCACCATTTTGAGAGCCGTTGAGAGGCAATAGAAATACTCCCAATCCTAGTATTTAGTATCTTTAAGAAATAGTATGTAAGTACTATCAGCAAATTACTTAAAGTATCAAAAGTAAAAGTACTCACTGTGCAGTAAAATGTTCCCTTTCTGTGTTTTACTATTATATGATGTTTCTGGATTAATGTTAATGCTGCTTTAAAGGTCCAGTGTGTAAGATTTTAGTGGATCTATTCGTAGAAATGGAATATAAATATTCATAACTATGTTTTCATTAGTGTATAATCACCGGAAACTAAGAATTGTTGTGTTTTCGTTAGCTTAGTGTTAACCCTGGTAACAGCATCAGTCAGAGAACAGCGAACAACTCAATGTACTTACTGGTTTGTTCTTGCATTCCTTTTCGTGCTATGAAACAAAAAGAAAAGAGTGTCACCTCTGTGTCACAGCTTATCAGGATCAATCTAAAGTATCACAGGGTCAGTTCAGTCACATAACATCCTTCTAGTGGAATCCATTGCATTGGCGTTGCTGCATGAATGACCACAACCCCTTTATCACAACAACATTCCAGATCACTTTTATATTTAGTAGATTGAAGATAGATGCATACACTCCCTCTCGTCTGCCAAACATGATGTAGGCCAGCAGGATACACAGGATGATGGCGAGGATCAGGGGCACGATCACAGTCACGATGTAGTCCGGGAAGAAGTCTCTGCTCGGGGGAGACTCTGGAGGGTCGAACTCACCTCCGTCCTCCAGGATCCCTGAACCCACCGTGGGAGCAGGTGGAGCCGGCTCCTGCTTCGTCAGATCAAACTGCAGGGATAAGAAAGGGAAAAAGTGAACTGGATTATCAATTATTGATTTTCAAAGCGGTCCCTTGACCTCTGAACTGAAGATATGTGAATGAAAATGGGTTCTATGGGTACCCACGAGTCTCCCCTTTACAGGCATGCCCACTTTATGATAATCACATGCAGTTTGGGGCAAGTCATAGTCAAGTCAGCACACTGACACACTGACAGCTGTTGTTGTCTGTTGGGCTTCAGTTTGCCATGTTATGATTTGAGCATATTTTCTATGCTAAATGCAGTACCTGTGAGGGTTTCTGGACAATGTTTGTCATTGTTTGGTGTTGCGAATTGCTTTCCAATAATAGGTATAAACATACATTTGCATAAAGCAGCATATTTGTCCACTCCCATGTTGATAAGAGCATTAAATACATGACAAATCTCCCTTTAAGATACATTTTGAACAGATAAATGTGAAATTCATCGCTATTAACTATTTTAACTATTTAACTATTTGATTGACAGCCCTAATTTTCATTCAGAAAGAATTCCCACATGCGTCTTTTGAGGCCTCACCAGCTCCGTCTTGCACCAGGTGATGCAGTTGCTGGGAATGCTGCAGAAGTTACATCCTCCGGGGACTTTGACCTTGCTGCCCTCTGTGCACTGATTTTCATGCTCTGGAGTCATCACCCTCAGGAGACAATCTGAGAAATACTGCTCCGACCCCACCTTCACATACACACTGGCACAGACTATCATAAACACACAGTTATTACAAAGCTGAAACTTATAGCATCTTAAGTCTGTCTGTTTACCCTTCAAAGTGTCCTGCAAGAGGGAGGGGGACTCTGCCTCCACGGTCGAGGGCGTTGGTAATATTGACTATTTCCAAGGCCTCAGTGTCCCACATCTTCTGTAAATCCTGCTTTATCTCATCCTGAACAGCAGAGGGCAGCACCTTCTCAATCTCCCTCAGCTTGATGAAGAACTCTGCTTGATAGGGCAGCATCTTCTCTGTGAGAGACACTCAGTGATGTCAGTATTTCACTCACTAATTTAACATTCATGATCATTATTCAAATCAATCGTACCTGCAGTGGCTTTGATTACGAGTATGTGTCTGGCTGCTTCATAGCTCCGCTTGTTGATGGCGTAGATCTGTCAGAGAAAGAATGAGAGTTTATTACTATTATTATCAGTTTTCAGATTATTTCTGTGATGTTTTGTATATTAAAGGCAGCATTTTGCTTCTCATGAAGTTACTTTTCCTTTACACCAACCTGCCTTATCTATTTCTACATTAGTTATAGATATCCTACATTTCCAATAATGCCTTAACAGCAACGTAGCTTTATTTATATATTATGTAGAGATACGCTGAGAAAGCCTCTTGATGTGGGGCTTTTTTGAACACTTTTTTGAAGGAAAAATTATTAATATTTTCAGTGATAAACAGGCAAAAATAGACTTTTACTGAAAAAAATCACAACGTAAATGTAAATAGATTGTATTATTGTTTTATTTCTTTCATGTTTCTGGTGTATTTGTGTGTATAAATAGTGAAACTATATTCTTTTCAACCTGGAACTGTTCTCTAAAAATATCTTTGAGTGATTACAAGTAAAGATTTGTAAATTGTCATGTATGTTTTGGTTTGCTTTTTACTTTCTCAGGGTTCCCAGTCTTTTCTAGAGATCATTTTACGGGACATTTTCAGTGGTGATCTAGCTGGTATGACAGACACTAGTATGTTGCTCTCTGTAGAAGTCTAAATTAAAAGACGTGCAGTCAATAAGTTATCTATAAAGTCATCTTTTAGGTGCTTAAAAATTATGACAAATTGATCAAAGAGTAATGCAAACACACTTGTAGTTGTAGACGCGTCAACTTTAGCAACTAAACCAAACATGCTGACCAATTTAACATTATTCAACAGTTTGAAACAAGTTGGTAGGAGAGAAACGTTTGGGGAGCTCAGATAGACAGATAGATAGATAGATAGATAGATAGATAGATAGACAGACAGACAGATAGATAGATAGATAGATAGATAGATAGGGGAGCCTTGTAATTCATTCTCAGCTAAAGGAAAATAGGAGAATGTTGAAATAACTTCCCCAGACATTTTACTTTCTCTATCATTTTCCATGTGTTTTCAATTACTGGAGAATTGGTAAAATATTTTCCAGGTTTTCCAGATCCATGGGAACCCTGTTTATAAATTGGCAAAATGAAAAGTCAGACGCTGAGTTTGTGCTAAAAAAAAAAAGACCATGCATTTGGGGTAAGGACAGTTTAAAGGTGCAGCGTGTAGGATTTGGCGGCACAGCAAGAGGGTCACAGGTTCAAACCCGACTTGGGACCTTCTGTGTGGAGTTTGCATGTTCTCCCCGTGTTAGCGTGGGTTTTCTCCGGGTTCTCTGGTTTCCTCGCACAGTCCAAAGACATGCAGGTTAATTGTTGACTCTAAATTTCCCATAGGTGTGAATGTGAGCGTGAATGGTTGTCTGTCTCTACGTGTCAGCCCTGTGATGGTCTGGCGACTTGTCCAGGGTGTACCCCGCCTTCGCCCAATGTCAACTGAGTTCGGCTCCAGCCCCCTCGCGACCCTGAATAGGATAAGCGATTACAGTAAAAGTTTTTGCATCTAGCTGGCTCCATGAAGAGGACCCGCTCCCTATGTAGATATAAACGGCTCAATCTAAGGCAACGAAAACACGATCCTTATTTTCATGTGATTATGCACTAAATAAAACATACTTATTAATATCATATTCCATTTCTGCCAATAGATCCCCCTAAATACTACACAGCGGTCCTTTAAAAGGTGCTAAACAAAGACAAAACTGAACCAAATCAACCTGGCCTCCACAGGGTAAACCCCAGAAAAGAGTTAGTTAATATAAGGCGTGTTTTGAATCAGATGTAGAGCTGTACTCTGTGGTTACATCCGAAATGTTTTCCAGCTATAATTCATTCTGTTTGATTGAGATAAAAGTACCACTTCAGAAATGTGTAATCTCTTCTTCTTCAAAGACATGTTGCTTCCTGATTTTTTAATGTTGGTTCAAAAATGACACCTCTAGAGAAAACCCCAAAGATTTTGTCTGTGAGGGTCTGACAGCAGAACCTGACATTTACCACCGCCGTGTCAGACAGCTGCATACTTCTCAGATTTGTCTGATCTTATCTACACTATGTTTGGCCCATTATCTACAGGAACAGAAAAATGTAAGAATATACACAACTAAATGAGGCCAGAAATGTCACATGCAGCATAGTGACAGTGTTTCACGATGACTTCATACCTCAATTATACTTTTTCCTGGAGACACTGGCGTGCCGTAGAGGAAGCCATTATCGTAGGGGTGCCTTTGGGTGAAGCGAAGCCACTCTGGGAGGTCTGGGAAGTTCTGCCTGTTGCACTTGAAAATCATGGGGTCATCGTACAGGCGACCAGCTTCATAACACACAAAAAGAAGGCAATAAGAAAATCTACATCTTGTTTAATGATGACAAAAGAGTGAATTATTATCTTACCATAGAGTTTTGACAAAGGCTCAAAGTCATTCTGGAAAGTCTCTCTCAGCAGCTCGTATGTAAATAACTTCCCCACAGGAATGGTAACTTTGATCTCTGCATCGGCCTCAAACAAAGTGACAGCACAAACTGTGTAGAAGTGTAAAAAAACAACAACACCAAATGAGTAAATATGACAACACACAACCCCTGATGTTGAAGAGTTAAGGTCCTATAATCCTCCACAGCTGAAATCAGGACTAAATGTTAATAACAGACCTGATGACTGGAAAACAGGCTTTCCAGAGTGGTCATAGTTCATGAAGTTAAATTATTTCAGCAATAAACTTGCCTGTTATAAAGAAGAGCCAGCTCCCGCAGCCTGCCATCTTGCTTTGGCCTGTGATTGACAGAGCCAAGCGGAGAGGGGTTTGGTCACAGCTCAACACATGTCAGAGCTATTTCTGCCTCGCTCACCTCATAACATCCGGAGGGGCATCTGTGAATGTGTGAGGGTGGGTTAAATACAGATATGGTGATATAAAATCATATACTTAAGTTACTTTAGGCCTATTTCTTCTGCTTAAGTACTTAAGTATAATTCTGAGGTATACTTTACTTGAGTATTTCCATTTTCTGCTACTTTATACTTCTACTCAGCTACATTTCAGAGGGAAATATTGTACTTTTTACTGCAATAAAGTCATCTGATGGCAAAAGTTTGTAGATTAAATTTTGACATACTGAACATGTGATGAACAAATAAAATACACCCAATAATGTAGAAAGCAATCAAAATGAGCTCTGCTGATCAGCCACAACATTACACTTCTGTAATGCAATAAAACAATGATAATCAAATACTATAATATACTGTATTTAGGCAAATAATATCACTGTGTAAGGGGCCATTCTGCCTAATGTGTACTTTTACTTTTAATACGTATAATGCTTATATATTTCTGATAATACTTCTGTACCTTTACTTGTGTAAATGTTCTGTGCTGGCCTATATCTATACATTTCTCATTAATAATGAAATTATTAGACGTTTCTGGTTGTTTTAAACTTTTTTGTGACAAAAAAAGGAGTAACTTTTTTGGTTTTATTCCATGTTCCTTTTCAGTTGAACTATTGGGAAATAAATTCAATTAAATTAAAAATAAATAAAATAAATAATAACTAAAATGAATTGTGTATTAAGGATAAATTAAATAAAATAAGATCAACTTTATTGATCCCACGCAGGACAATTGAAGTATGAGCAGCAAAAAGAAGTATTACAACCAATGCATAGTATAGATAAGTAACCTTATTTATATGTATTTAATTTGAGCTTATTTTCATTCATGTGATTTTACTCTTTTTAAATAATATTTTTATGTGTCTTTTCATATTGCGCTATATTTCTTTTATATTTTGTCTTGACAAAATACATATACGCTATAGAAAATACTAACTACATGTACTTACATATTCAGGCACAAATAAATCACAAATAAGTGACAATTTGTTTTTGACTGTATTTATTCTTCAGCGCTTTATTAATTGTATCCTATCTAATAATTTAATTACGCTGTGTTTTTGCTGCTTTTGTGTCTATGAAGCACTTTGTAAACTTGTTTTTAAAAAGTGATATATACTTAAAGTTTATTTTTATTATTAATAATTAACAAGATGCAATATATGATTTAACAGAGTGCAGAATTTTTACTTTATATATTGGGGGGATGTGTTTACTCTTTATTTACTGTAAAGATAAGTTAATGTAAAGGGAAAAACAGTTTTAAAACAATATATGTTTTCACTGAGTCAAGGACAGAGCATTACTTCTCTATAATAAGCCCACAGTGACACACTTCCATGTGAAAGCTATAGCTAGATGTCACTGCTGCCTCACTGAAAAGTGATGCACATCCTGTTTGAAAGCACTACAGTCTTTTCAGGCAATATGTCCTTCAGACTATAGAGCTTCAGCTGCTGTGAGATAAAGTAGATAATATGATAAAAGGGAAAATGGAGGACAGTTTTGAAAATAAGTCTTCCCAATGTGTGAAACAGCTGCATGAATGTGTTGCAGCCTTGCAGATAAATCAGCCACCAGGTTCAAACCTAAAAGGGAAATGCTTTGTCTACCTTCAGTGATAATGTTTAACGTTTCTATCAGCACAGATGCAGAATGCAGGAAGCAACAATAAGTCCTGCACATAACGGATGTGTTATTGGCCATGGAGGTCTGACGTGAATGAGCTCTTACTGAGTCCTAATGCTAGTCCTGTTCTCGGTGTATGGGTACCCACAAGTCTCCCCTTTACAGACATACCCACTTTATGATAATCACATGCAGTTTGGGGCAAGTCATAGTCAAGTCAGCACACTGACACACTGACAGCTGTAGTTGCCTGTTGGGCTGCAGTTTCCCATGTTATGATTTGAGCATATTTTTTATGTTAAATGCAGTACCTGTGAGGGTTTCTGGACAATATCTGTCATTGTTTTGTCATTGCCCACTCCCATGCTGATAAGAGTATTAAATACTTGACAAATCTCCCTTTAAGGTACATTTTGAACAGATAAAAAAATGTGTGATTAATTTGCGATTAAAGCTGAACTAGGCGAGATTGGATTATATCAATATGATTAAAAAAAGTTATTTTTATAAAATGGTCACTATATACATGATATTATAGTCAATTGACAGCCCTACTATTTACATTTCAAAATACTCCTGCTGGTTTACAAAGCACTAAATGGTTTAGGGCCAAAATACATTTCTGATCTTCTGCTATGTTCTGAACCATCCAGACCTCTCAGGTGATCTGGATCAGGTCTGCTTAGTGTCCCCAGAGTCACAACTAAACATGCAGAAGCAGCGTTCACATTTTACGCACCAAATATTTGGAACAAGCTCCCAGAAACCTGCTGGACCAACTCCAACTCTGAGTTATTTTAAATCAAAGCTTAAAACGTTCTTGTTTGTTGCTGCCTTTTATTAAACAAGTTAATTATCTTATATTGCACTATAACTTTTACTCTTGTGTGTTCTATTCTATTTTAGGCTAATAATATCACTGTGTAAGGGGCCATTCTCCCTTATGTGTACTTTTACTTTTAATACGTATAATACTTGTATATTTCTGATAATACTTCTGTACCTTTACTTGTGTAAATGTTCTGTGCTGGCCTATATCTATACATTTCTAATTAATAATGAGATTATTAGAAGTTTCTGGTGGTTTTAAACCTTTTTTTGTGACAAAATAAAGAGTAACTTTTTTGGTTTTATTCCATGTTTCTTTTCAGTTGAACTATTGGGAAATAAATTCAATTAAATTAAAAATAAATAAAATAAATAATAACTAAAATGAATTGTGTATTAAGGATAAATTAAATAAAATAAGATCAAATTTATCGATCACGCAGGACAACTTTTTTGATTTTCAGTTGATTTATTGGGAAATAAATTAAATTAAATTAAAAATAAATCAATAAATCAATAAATCAAATAAAATAAATAAAATAAATAAAATAAATAAAATAAATAAAATAAATAAAATAATTAAAATTTTACTGTTGATTTACTACTTTAATATATGAAAAGTGAAATAATATCTATCTCTCACTCAAACACATTATGTTTAATACACTTCTGCTAAACATAATAAATTAGGCTGCTATCCTCCTCCTCACACTACACCACTACAGGACGGGCGCTAGGACCCAGCGGCTGCCTCCTCCATGCAGCAGCAGCAGCAGCAGCTCTGAGCCGCTGAGAGGAAGAAGAGGAGGAGGAAGAGGACCACAACCAGAGAATCTGCAGCTCAAACAGAGTGAAGAGATCAGAAATGATGCTGCCTCTAAAAAGGGATTAAACGTAAGCAATCTGTCGTCAGCTGCGGGTAAATCCAAGGCTCATTACTCTTCTACTTCTCTGTGCAAATATATATATATATTTTTTTATTTATTTATAAATGACTAATGCAATTATGTGAGGGGTTTATTATAGGTTTTTGTAGTAAAAAACTGCAAAGCCAGCTAATGACAGATGCATCACTTTCTCTGTTGCATTGGACGGTGGATGCAAGAAGCAGCAGCAGGCCTTTAATGCGATCTGTTGTTTTTGTTTCTCTCCATCTGCCTAGTCTAGTCTGCTTGGATCGGCTTGCTGCTGCAGGATAACACAGATTTGGGGGTTTTGGAGAGAAAAAGGAAAGCATGCAGTCGCTGAGCATCCGTTGACTCGACCATGATGAAGACTGAATCCACATCCAAGAGCTCCTCCGGCTCCACGCTCCGGAGCCCATCCCCGCACAGGAACGCGTACGAAGCCGGGATGCAGGCCCTGAAGCCCGTCAGAGACAACAGCGCTGCTGCTGCTGCTGCAAACGGGGACCTGCTGGACCTGCAGCAGGACGGGGGCCCCAGAGGACGCAGGTACGGATCCAACGTGCACCGGATCAAGAACATGTTCCAGCAGATGCAGACCACATCCCCGGCTGAAGAGGGAGAGGAATGCACCACCAAGAGTGCAGACAAATCCTCCTCATCCTCGGTGCGCCTCTCGCTGCCTAGAGCCGGCAGCCTGAACGAGAACGTGGACCATAGCGCGCTGCTGAAGCTCGGATCCACCGTGTCGGAGAGAGTCAGCAAGTTCGACATCACCACAACGAAGCCGGAGAATGGGCACTCGTCGAGGGCCTCGTCGCCCAGCTACTCCAAGCTGCAGGAGACACGACGCATCTTCGAGCAGCAGCAGCAGGAGAAGCTGCAGCAGCAAGAGAAGCTGCAGGAGAAGCTGCAGCTCCAGCAGCAGCAGGAGAATCTGCAGGAGAAGCTGCAGGAGAAGCTGGCCACCACCAGAGTCCTGCTCAAGACAGACAAGGCCTCAGGCTTCCAGGATGGCAGGTTGGACGTGATGGCACGCTTCAACGGTAGCACAGAGTCCCTGGACAGCCTGGACACCAGCGAGGCAGTGTCCCCTACTGTCTCACAGCTCAGTGCTGTGTTCGAGAGGGCTGCAGAGCTCAGGAACAACCTGCACCGCCTCTCCTCCACGCCACCTCTCCCTTCCAGAGGGGTCAGCGCCAAGGTGGGTGTGTTGAACTCCAAAATAATCACAAAGAGGGTTTGTGCCTTTGCAGCAGCAGCAGCAGCCGGCAACCAGGAGGATGATCTACGCCATCAGATGGGCCAAGAGGGGCCTCCGAGCCGGGCCCCCAGGCAGAGGGGGACTCCTCCGTCTGAGAGTGTCAACGGGGGCGCCCCAAATGCTGACCTTTACAGTACTTTAGGGGACTCAAGTGAGCAGAGAGAAAAGACAGTTTCAGATGCAGGTGTTGAGGTGAAATCTGAAGAACACTACGGGACCACGACGCTGCAAGGTGACGTCCACATCTCGGTGGAGAACGGAGACGCCAGTGCCGAGAAGCAGAGCTCTCCGAAGGGTGGCGATGGGGCGAAGGATGCCGGGGAGGAAGAAGAGGACAGGACGCTCAGAGACGACCAGTCGGGGCGCGACTCTGTGGATATCAGTACCTACAGCGCGGTGGGGGACGAGGAGGTGGATGAGGAGGAAGATGAGGTCGATGACCGCTACGAGCCGGAGTCCAGCTGTGCTGAGATTGCTGGGCTGCCTGCGGAGGAGGAGCCGCCCCCCTCCAGGAAGATCCGCTTCAGCACTGAGCCCATCAAGGTGAGGAAGAGGGGGAAAAGAATGAAACATGAAGGTGTTATCTTTCAGATCCCAGAGCCTTTCTCTAATGAGGCTGATTCTGGTTTGTGTTTTTCATCCTTGTGTGTTGAGAGTGCTTGTTCAATTTGACCTTAAAGCTTATCCACCATGGTACAGTCATAGTCAGCACCGATGTCAGCTGTTTTAATGAACTCGCTCAGCTTCTGCCGGCGTCAGAATGATGCTGACATTTTGATTTTACCCTGTTTCAACACACTACTAACACCCCCCCCCCATCCCCTTCCTCTACAGTAAGCCAGTAACTAATGGCCGGTCCTGCATTCCTACTGTGCAGCTGACATGGGCCCCGAACGATCTGCGATGTAGATCTGAAATGCAGATCTGAATTGCAGTGGGAGCTGCTGCTTCTGTAAATAATTGCAGTGGGAGGAGGAACAAAGAGGCTCCGGATAATTAGTCCTGTTTTTTTAGAGAAGTGCTGCTGTGGCCGATGCAAGGTCAGCGGACAGTCTACGGGGAGCTGGGTGGTGTTTTGGTGTGTGTGAGAAAAAGAGGCGAGAGGAAGTGAGAAAAGACACTGTGATCTCCTCTTGGATCAGTGAGATGAGAGAGGAGGAGGAGGAGGAGGAGGAGGAGGAGGTGGAGTTGATTTAAAGTGTCTCTCTGTGTCTGGGGGTGGTGTAATGATCTGGAGAAGAGCATCAGATCCTCTCCAGCTCAGTTCTCTCTGCTCTGCCTCAAGGTCTGAGGCGTACAGAGACTCTGCTCTGACACTGTACATCACACACACATTCCCTCACGCAGAAAGCCATTTCAGTGACTAAGGGCTCCTGTCCCATATCATGACCAGTCAAGTCGAAAGTTGCCGCTTCTTCCTTCTCATGGCTGCACATCGGCCAGTGGTGCCTAGTCACAAACCTTTAGCATAAACACTTTTGGCAACAATCCCTCATATTTGGCGATGTGACAAAGATTTGAAGTGAGTCAAGATAATTTAGAGAACTGTAAAGGAGTAGGTCAACACTTTGGTAAATATGCTTTCTTGCCAAGAGTTAGATGAGAAGATAGAAACGTCTTTCATGTCTTTATTGTTTTGTTATTGAAGTTACAGCCAACAGCCTGTTAGGTTAGCTTAGCTTAGCACAAAGACTGGAAACAGGGGGAAACAGCTAGCCTGGCTTTATCCAACGATAAGAAGATCTGCCGTCCAGCGCCTCTCTTTCCTAAAATGTTGAGCTATTCCTTTCAATATCTAACCATCTAAGATGACAGTAATGGTAAAGTGGTGGTGGTAATGCAAGAAATGTAGCAGCTAAAGGCAGAGAAGAAGGCTACTATGATGGAAACAGGGATGTAAACAATGCAGGTTCCGAAATAGTTTTTATAAAATCAGCTTTTCAAATGTTTTTATGAGGAAGGAAATGTATTCAACACGTTTTCAGACCTCAAGGACACACACACTGTTCACTATAAACTTCACAGGGTACCTTTTGAAGGTGCTCTAAATGATAATATACCAGCAAACAACTCTTTGCTATGTAAAGATATAGAGGAGTAATGTCTACCTGAGCAGAGAATGAAGTCACTCTCTCTCTGTGTGTGTGTTGTAATGAGAGCTTCTCTATGCTAACTGGGCCGTCCGTGCGTGCCTTTTAGTGCATGTTTGTGCATGTGAGCGTGCCCCTCTGGCTAGCTTATGGCCGGCTGCACTGCTCTCATACGGCGATTACATACCGTTGTGGAAGCGTAGTCCCCACCCTCCGGTTCCCCCTCAGGTTAACACTGTCAGCTCTGTCAGCACTGTTGATGTTGTTTTCACCGTTAGCACTGGTAGCACCGTACGCTGCAAGACGCCGGCTCAGCTGTCGCCATGTTGAGAGCTGTGCGGCGGCAATAGAAATGCTCCCAATCTCGTATTTAGCACCTTTTAAAGGGACAGTGCGTAGGATATGACAATATCTAGTTGTGTGGTTGCAGATTGCAACCAACTGAGTACCCTCCGCTCAGTCCTCACTTTCCAAGACTGTGGTAACGTGAGCTGCCGAGTGCAAAACCGTGGTAACGCCGTTCGCCTCGCTCAGAGGCCATCCTTACTATAATAACACAACTTTAGGAGCAACGGAAGTCAGACGGCGAGATGCCCTCTTTAGAGCCAGTGTTCGGTTTGTCCATTCTGGGCTACTGTAGAAACATGGCAGACTCCGTGAAGAGGACACCATGGACCTACATAGGACCTATGTAGATATGACGTGTTCATTTTAAGCTAACGAAAACGCAAAGATTCTTAGTATACAGGTGATTATACACTAATGAAAACATAGTTATGAATATTATATTCCATTTCTGCTAATATATCCCCTGTAATGTTACACACTGTTCCTTTAAATAATACCTGAACCTCTAAATAAAAACACAAATACTGTATTTTAAAATTGAGTTAAGAAAACTAAGAAACGCAGCCTATAAAGCATTATTGTTCTATTAGTATGTGTGCTAATTGTATTTAAATACTGACATATCCGTTACCGTGTTTCCACCAAGCAGAAAATCCCATGAATCCCATATAAATTGCCTGAGCTTAATACGTCCATCATGCAGTTGTAATGCAGAAAGAAAAAGATTTCTCTCATATTATTTTATCCTCATGAGATCAACGATTGATAGCAGGAGGAAGCATTATGTATGGTGTCATAAAGAAGTCATAACTCATAATCTCCGATAAAAAGGCTGAATTTGGTTGTGACCCTGCAGCCGTCATCGGAGAATAACCTCCTGCGGAGTCCTTTCACACTGTATCAGTGTGGCCTTTGTTATGGAGATTGATGCAGGGGTGGATGAGAGTTAAGGGGAGGGGGTGGGGGGTGGCGAGGTCAAACGGGAGGGGCGTTATTATGCTGCTCAAATGTCATGCGACTGTATAACTGCCAGCTCTAAAGTCACAGTTTCAGAGGGGTTCTCGACCAAACAGGAAGTGACCATTTTTAGTGCATATTTCCCCTCTGTGCGACAACTCAGCTTACGGCCACAATTAAGTCTTGTTGTTGTGGCGATGGCGGTTGGACGTCTGGGCGCATGTCTCTTCTTTGTCCCCGTTTCACACTACACACTCCTGTCTGTCTGTCTGTCTGTCTGTCTGTCTGTCTGTCTGTCTGTCCTGCCTCCCTAGCAAAAATAGCAGTTCTGCTTCGGGTAGAGTTCACACTACACCCCTTTGTTTGCTCCTCCTGACACTCTTTCTCTCGCTCCTTCTTTTCTCCCTTTCGCTCTTTGTCACCAGTCTCCTACTGTTAGTAAAAATAGCAGCATTGTTATCGTCACAGACTTGCCTCGCTTCGCAGGGCCGCCTCCTTGTCGAACACAGGAAGCTGCCTCTCATGTCTTATTTATTTGTTTCGCTTGTTTGTTTTGGCTTCGTTCTCCATCACGCGGTATCGAAACTGTAGTTCACGATGTAGCTGCCTGTGATTTTTAATTATTTATCCTATTGTTGGAGGAAAGCTTTTTTTTAAAGCGTAAAATAAGATAATCTCCGCTGGATTTGCGCCGTGTTCCCTCCAAACCAGAAATAATCAGATTTATTTTTCATGCAGCAGAATCACCTTGCTCACTCATCACCTAGCTTACACTCTTTTATCCCCCCCGTCACCACACACACACACACACACACACACACACACACACACACACACACACACACACACACTTTCTCGTGTATTTCTGCTGCCTACGCAACTCTGAACGGTCCTGCCAGCCTGCTCAAAAGAACACCTATGATTTTGTTTCGCACTGTATCATTAACACAAACACACTGTTCTTATATTGTAATGAACTGCGGGTGTTGGATTTGACAAATACAAGAGGAGGAATTGCATTTTTAAGTTTGCTACCACAAATTAGCAAAATGGAGAGTGCCCAAAACGCAACCTTTTGGTGGTTTTGTGTTCACTGCTCAGGTCAGCTGAAGTGGAATTGCCCAGGGAGAGGTAATACATCACCATATGTCAAGGTATCCTCAAACTGTCTTTTACTTAGACACAGCAGGCCTGCAGTATTTCATGCAGTGTATTACTCACAGCCAGGAGGGGTGGGAGACCAGACGGATCATCAGCAAGGTCACTCTGCCGTCTGCCCCACTTCTGTCCTGCGGTGGTGGTGGTGGTGGGTTGCAAGCCTTTACGTGATGTGCCCATTCGCCCAGGTTACTGCGACAAGCCATGTTATGCAATGCCTCGCTCAGCATGTCTGGGTGCTGTTTTATCTTGTCCAAACTGCTGTCATCTTGTCAAGCTAAAAATAAAAACAACAGAGGCTGGTTTTACAGTGACCTGTGAGGCTGGTCCTGTGTGTATACATCTTCCTAAAGGCTGACCCACACTAAAGATGTTTTAAAATCTAAACAGATGTTCAAAATGTTATGTTAAATATAACAGTTTTGTTCCTATAGTGTGTGGTGAGTAATGATTTGGCCAAAACAGCACACACTAACAGATTCCATTCATGAACAACAAGACAACAACAAAAAAACGTAAATACACAAAATCTCTCGCAATCAAACGTGACTTCAGTGTAAACAAACATGGCGGACGACGGGCAGGAAGAATTAGTGATGTTAGTTTTTGCTACTTTGCACTGAAAATTCATGAATAATAATGGATGACATCATGGACACACGTTAAATAAACACTTGTGTTGTCGCCACAAGTCAACAAGTTGGTCCTCCATTTCTGAGGTTCATCTTACTACTACTATATGCTTCATGTTTTGCATTAACCCACGCATTAGTTGCGGCCGCCAAGACGGCGATGGTTGTCCTTCTTCTTCAGTCAGCTTGGTTCTCAATTGGCTATTGTTCTTTCCCACATGACTGCGTCATCGTCTGTCCTCGTGGTTCCCCACACACAACAGGATATCCGATCGTAAATATTGAACATGTTTAATATTTACAATTTACGAGGCGATCGGGGGATGTAAAAAAAAAAACACTCTAAACATACCTCACTCTACAGGAATATCTGGAAAAGATAATCTTGAGAACCATCAAAAAATCAATTTGCCATGTTATGATTTGAGCATATTTGTTATGCTAAATGCAGAACCTGTGAGGGTTTCTGGACAATATTTGTCATTGTTTTGTGTCATTAATTGATTTCTAATAATAAATATATACATACATTTGCATAAAGCAATCATATTTGCCCACTCCCATGTTGATGAGAGTATTAAATACTTGGCAAATCTCCCTTTAAGGTGCATTTTGAACAGATAAAAAATGTGTGATTAATTTGCGATTAACTATTTTAATTGCCCGAGAGCCCTAAATAAAACATAATATAGCTATTCAGTTGCTGTATCCTTCCACATGCTGTGGTGCTATTCAGCCCTCCATCGCTGACCTTATTCTCGTGCTGCCGTGTCTCTCCCCGGGGTCAGCGCTAAGCCTAAACATGACTACTGGCCTGCCAAAACAGACAGTGCTCTGATGCCATGCGACCGTTGCTATGACAAACCTGCGATATCCATTTTATTGGCTGGAGGAGAGGAGTCCAGGGCGATGGCAGAGCCAGGACTACATCCTTATTTTCTGTCTGCACATCTGGCATCTGGATTAACCCCCCAATTTTAGGAGGATTTAGATGCAACTACCTGCCACTTCTGGACATGTGGAACCTGTGGTGGTTGGGAACGCGTTGCGTAGCGGTGTAATTAAACTGTTAAGTGCTTCTTTTTGACAGCTTGGTAAAGCGTCCCACAAGACCTCAAGAAGCAGCAATGAGGCACCAGATCTCACATTATGCGTGGTAATCACTTTTAATGTACGTAGAGTGGCAGTGAAGCTCACATTCCCGAAACCAGTTGAAATAATAGCACTGAGAGTACTATGAGTAATAAAAAATGATGGAAAGTTGGGTGCTACAGAATGTGGAGAGACGCGAGTGGAAACACGCTATTTCTGTTGTGAAAAACCCAATGGCACCACCTCCACACATCCTATTGGCCGAATCCAAAATTAGATCTGTTTTTGGAGAGGGAAGAGGGAAAGAAACGCAGCAGTTGACATGCTGCTGTGGGCAGTGGGGGGAGGTGGGGGTACTGACTCTCTACACAGTGCTACCCAAAGGCATCGGAGCCAGAGGGCCGTCGGGATGGAACCACACTGCAGGAGAGCCTCCAGAGCAGCTCTATCATTTAGAGTCTCTGTCACGACATTGCAAATGGTAGTTGTGACTGGTTATTTTTAACACCCTTCGCAATCCCGAGTGGGTGCTCTGTACAGACACAAACACAAGCTGGTGAGTTGCTCTAGCTAGCTGCCCACAGAGCTTTTGTAGGACATCCCGGGCGGCTGGTAGCAGAGGGAGGGAGGAAGGGAGTTTCCTGGCCATCTGTTAGCTTCTCTGACCTACTATCTGCCACAACTGGAACAACGTCCCGTCTCCAGCCCTGCCCACCCCCATCACCCTGCCTGCCTGCCTGCCTTTAATCCCAATGTTTGTCTTCCAAAGATAGCCACCTCACAGTTCAAGGAGTTCATCTACTACTACTTAGGTGAGGTTGAAAGGTCGGATCGTGCAGGATCCCATTAGGCTGTCTGCCCTGTGTGATATAATGACACAGAAGGAGGGAGCGGGAGGGAAGTGAAAGTGTTAATTCGGTGTCAGCGAGGGCTAGATTGTGGCCTGGCCTGCATCATGACACCCATCTTAAACTTGCCCAAGGCTGCAGGTCACGACACACATCCGATCATGAGCTGTTTTTTTTTTTTTTTTTTTTTTACAGTGCCACGTTAAACGCTCCTCTTTTTGATCTCCCCCGCAGCATCGTGGGCGTAGAATGAGGGCACCACAAGCCACCAGCTGTGGCCTCTTGATCTTTAAACTCAAGGAGTGAGGCAGTGTTGCGTGAGTGCGTCACAACGTGCATGCAGGCTTGCAGTGCACTGTTGTTGTTTTATGCTCCCTTACTGAGGATGCAAACAGTGCATTTTGTGTGTCTGTAATCCACATTCTGCTAATCCCTCTAAATACGAAGGTAACCTAAATCAAAAGCCATTAGACTTCAGTGCTGCTCCCGTGCTACTGTGTCTGTCATCTGCAGTACTGTTATGGTTCAGTTTGATTCATTTCATTCATAGTGTGAACTAAAATCAGTCATTATTATTTGTATTATAGATTAATCTGTCTGTTCCTTTTTTGATTCATTGTTCAGGCTGTAAAATGTCAAAAAAAAAGGGTACAATTTCCCAGATGCCACATCTTCAAATCGCTTGTTTTGTCTGATCAACAGTTGCTTGATAAATAAATAAATGACGAATCCACTCATATGAAAATTGCTGTCAGTTAAAGGGGCTAAATACGACATTCAGAGCATATCAATAAGCGTTTTCGGACCGGAGGAACTTCTTCATATTTCTAAAAACAGCACCGGCACCCACCTTTTTTTAAAAACCTGTTAGCCGTGTAAACAACACAAAAAAAACAACAGCTTGTAACAAAATAAATGGAAGAAAACACAGACGAATGGACCGACATTGAAGTCCAGAAATTAACTCATTCATGAGCACACAACCACTGAGCCAAAGAATGAGAGAGAGCTGCTGCTCAGGGAACTAACACAGTAACACACAGGCTAACCCAGTAACATTAGCACACAGGCTCTTCCAGTAGCACACAGGCTAACCCAGTAGCACAAGTCAAAGGCTAACCTAGTAGCACAAGTCAAGGGCTAACCCAGTAGCACAAGTCAAGGGCTAACCCAGTAGCAAAGAATATATAACCCAGTAGCACAAGTCAATTGTTTGTTCCATTGCAAAGAATGTATATTGCCAAGAAGTGAAAGTCAATTGTTTGTTCCATTGCAACATCAGCAACCCGCAGCAGAGCTACGCTTCTGCCATTTTGGACTGAAAGTGACTACTGGACACCAGTAAAACATCCGCCTACAAAGTGCCGTACAAAAGTAAAACAACGGGACGCGCACACAGGCTACCAAAACAAATAACAGAGAAGCTCTGATTACAACACACACAGAGGGAGAGTGACTTCATTCTCTGCTCAGGATGCCATTACTCCTCTATATCTTTACATAGCAGATAGTTGTTTGCTGCTATATTAATGTGCCTTTAAAAGAATAGTTCAATGAAAGGGAATAAGCATATTTCCCAAAATAGCAAACTGGTCCTTTAATTTCTTGTCTGTGAACTTATCAGTGAATTGACTCGTAATGTTTTTATTTATTTAATGTAATGAAACTGCTGCATTAAAAGAATAGTTTGAGCCCAGATAACCTCAAAAGCAGCATGTCATTTCGGCCTCGTCATCACTCGTGTGAACGTACAGTGACGGCGGTGAGTTGGCTGAAGGCGATAACATTTTAAACCCCATTCTTACGGGCGAGGAAGTAGCAGGAGAAGCTTGTACAGTGTTCAACGATGCATGAAAATACAATGATACTGAATAAATCCGAGAGAGGAGGGGCTGCTTACATTTCAAAGGCGCTGTCAAAACTGACAGGCTCTTTACTGTGGGGTTGCCACGGAGACGGGGCCCATGTGACTGGAGGGTTAGCACCGAAGCTACGAGATGCTACGTGGTAACACAGATGGACGGGCTAAACGGCATAGAGAGAGAAAGAGAGAGAGAGAAGTGAGAGAAAGTAAACAAAGACTGTGTGAAGTGTTAAAATGTGGCGGCAGAGGGAACAAATGATTGTGGAGAGGAAAGTTGAGAAATTGGTCAAAATAAATGAAAGAACGTGTGAAAAGAGAAGGTCCGGCTCTGAATTAGTGTGGCTAGCGGAGCATGCAAGGTGGTGCATGCATAATCACCCTGGAAGACTTAAAGTGAGGCTTTTAAAGATTCAGCTTACTCTGTGTGTGTGTGAGCAGCAGCTGCAGAAGGCCTCCATTAGCATGCTGGAGGTGGTTATGTAAACTGTCATGCTGGTGGACCAGAGTGAATGTGGGAAACAGAGGCCTCTGTCTTCATGAGAGCGACTTCACAGTGGTTGTGATTGATTTTCCCCCCCAGTGTGTTTGATACACATTACCACTGTGAAATGATACAGCTCCGGGGGCCTCGAGGAAATGCTGCGGCTGTCTCAGTTGAACTGGTCGATGCGTTTGAATTGCATTATGTCTGCGTTAACAGTGGCGGTCAGTTATTATCAAAACCATATATCCCGTTTGTCTGTCTCAGCTGTATACATTTCAACAACCTCTGAGGGTTTGGTATCTCAAATATTTTGAGCATTTCTAAGTACACAATAGACCGCCATTCTTCTGCGATGAGTCCTTGAAATACTGCCCAAGCATAATTATTACGGCTGTCAATCGATAATACTCTTCTCAACATTGGAGTGGGCAAATATGCTGCTTTATGCAAATATAGGTATATATTTATTATTGAAAATCAATTAACAACACAAAACAATGATATTATTGTCCAGAAACCTTCACAGGTACTGCATTTAGCATAAGAAATATGCTCAAATCATAACATGGCAAACTGCAGCCCGACAGGCAACAACAGCTGTCAGTGTGTCAGTGTGCTGACTTGACTATGACTTGCCCCAAACTGCATGTGATTATCATAAAGTGGGCATGTCTGTAAAGGGGAGACTCGTGGGTACCCATAGAACCCATTTTCATTCACATATCTTGTGTTCAGAGGTCAAGGGACCCCTTTTAAAATGCCTGTGACAGTTTTTCCTCGCCAAAATGTAGTGCAAGTTTGGAGAGTTATTTAACCTCGTTCGTGACAAGCTAGTATGACCTGGTTGGTACCAATGGGTTCTTTAGGTTTTTCTAGTTTCATATGATACCAGTATCTTCACTCTTACATCCTCCAAAAGATCGAATAGCGATGACGGCCTGTCGGATTTTTAAGAGCTTAATTAAAAATTGCAAATTGTGTTAATGCATTAAATTAATTAGTGGCGTTAAAGGGAATTTGTGTTAACACGTTATTATCCGGTTAACTTGGACAGCCCTAATAATTATATACATTTAAAGGTGAATTGTGTTCATCATAAAGTTTTTTCCTATTTGTGGTAGCAGATACATATTACAGCAATTAAACTGAAATACTGGATTTAATATAAGAACAGATATTCTAAAAACACTGGAGTTTAGTTTGATGTGGATTTGGTTTTAATCACATTAAGTGAAGTCACAATCTACTCTCTCAATCACCTGTTTCACCACACACACACACACACAAAGTGAGTCAACTTTTACCACACTCCCCAGGGTGCACAGGAAGTGATGTTTTTCTGTTTTCAGTAGCAGTTACTATATTTGGAGTACATGCAAGAAGAACCAAGTAGCAGCACGAAAACAGCGAGAAGCCACCACGGCTGCAAAAACAAGAAAGAGTCATCTACAGACTTCAAGTAGCAGAAACTACTCAGAAACCCCCTTCTTATCAATTTACCTAGGAAAGCCATCCATCCTCTGAATGCTCTAGGTCTCTAGTTTGTGGCTGTAATGTTTCATGAGGCTGTGATTATCCTAGACGTCACCATTTTATACAAAGAGGACAAGCTTAATAAGATCTCACTACAATGAAATGGCTCCTATGGGGACTAACATCATCACACATGACTACAACTGGGCTCATTGGATCCACAAGAGTCTCAGCTTTACAGTGATATCTAATTAATGTAATTCCAAGACTGCTGAGGGACCCCAGTATGCAGAAATGTTCAAATACACCATTTTAGAATAGACGAAACACATTTATACTGCATTCATAAAACTGCATGTGATTATCATAAAGTGGGCATAACCAAACCAGCTACGGCTTAGGCACTCGTGAGCACGCATGATGTCCCATCCGTTGGATTTGTCAGTGTGTCAGTGTGCTGACTTGACTATGACTTGCCCCCAAACTGCATGTGATTATCATAAAGTGGGCATGTCTGTAAAGGGGAGACTCGTGGGTACCCATAGAACCCATTTACATTCACATATCTTGAGGTCAGAGGTCAAGGGACCCCTTTGAAAATGGCCATGACAGTTTTTCCTCGCCAAAATTTAACCTTTACTCTAGCTCTAAAACTGAACCTGCTACAGCTTCTGAAAGATGGTAAAGGTCGGGATCGCGGGTCTCAGGGGGTTAATGTGTTAATTAACCACTTTTAGAGATGCTGGTAGGCGGGTTGTATACCTTTTTGGATAGAGGCTAGCTGTTTCCCACTGCCAGTCTTTGTACTAAGCTAAGCTAAGCGTCTCCTAGTGGTAGCTTCATATTTAACAGACAGATATGAGAGTGGTATTGATCTTCTCATCTAACTCTCTGCAAAAAAGAGAATAATCCAAAAAACTTGCATCTCACAAATTCCCTCTGAAAAACTATGGACAATTATAAATACAGTACCAATCTTTACTCTGCCTTCCACAGTCTGGAACAAAGAGGTTTGTGATCTCAGTTTGATGAAGTGTCTGCGTTTCCTCCTGCAGGTGTTTGCCACTTACCCCAATGAGGACTACGACAGGCGCAACGAAGACGTGGATCCCATGGCGGCGTCTGCAGAGTACGAGCTGGAGAAGAGGGTGGAGAGGCTGGACCTGTTCCCCGTGGAGCTGGAGAAAGGTACGGAACATTATAAAGTTACCATAAAAAGCCTGATGTCTTTTTCCCCAATGCTCGCATGTGGAATTCTTAGCACTTATTCTAACTCGCTCGGGGCACCAGGTGGGCGGTTTTGCATGAAATTGGGAAACAAAATGAGTACAAGAAATTTCACAGAGAGGTATTTGAAAATGGTATATGTGATTAACCTCCAACTGGACGGCTCGATTTGTCCTTTCTGTCTCTCTTTGAAGCCAAATGAAAAAGTAAAACACATTTCTTCAGTACTTATGTAAAAAGGCCTTCAGTGTTCCCTGACTGCCTTCTGCCAACCACCCTGTTTCCCCCAGTGAGCAACACTTCCCTCAACATCCCTTCAACATTACAGTGCATTAATATATTCATAGAAGACTATATTTAGAGTTGTGTACAGGGGCAGGTTACACAGGATGCCATATGTGACCATAAATGATGCGCTGCTGTGTGTGCTGCCTACGAACGAATACACTGCCTCTGCACATTACACCTCGGGCCGGAAATCTGGGTGTTATCACTAATCGTGATCTCACTTTCACATATGAAGAGGTTAACTCCAGATGCAAAGCTTGTGCATGCTTTTAATACCACTTTAAATCGATTAGAGCAACATACAGAAGACAGTTTGTAAAAAAAAGTGCAAAGGAAAGATCTCACATCGCTCCTTATCCTCGCATAGCCTCCGGTTAGTTGAACTGATTTAACTTTACACATTAGAAATCTTTTCACGGACTTGCTCCAGACTCTGTGTCTGATGTGCTGCTGCATCATGTCCTTAGTAGACCCCCCTCACATCCACAGACTCTGCTGCTACTGCTCAATGTACCAAAAAAATCAGACAAAGACCTGCGGTGAAGCAGCCGTCTGCAGTTTTAGATCCAGACTCTGGAGCAGATTCTCCCACTGGAGCTGAGGACAGCGATACTTAGTTCACTGCTATATACACTTCTGCTTCATTAGACATTAGAATTACAATTGTAACCTCCTTCTTTCTTTCTGCATTTAACAAGGTTATCTGTCTGCTTTCTTTCTTTCTAATTTATATAAGGGATAATGTACAGCGAGCCGGTCATTGTTGTGAAATAAACCCCTTCAGTCTTGCATCGCCCTGAAGGGGTTTATTTCACAACAATTACCCGCTAGCTGTACATTATCCCACTTACTACACGGCTACTTACTTAAGAAATCAATAATTTTACACAAAAACGGTCCTCCAGAGTCCGACACAAGAGCTGCGCCCATAGCAACGGTCTGTTATACATAGCAACGGTCTACTATAAAGAAATAACAGACCGTAGAACGCCATTATTGACCAATCAGAATCGAGTATTCAACAAAGCCGTGTAATACGCATTTATAATCCTGTGGGATAAACAGATACTCAATGAAAATCTAGTAAAACACAGTCTTAACATAAAACATGTCTTCATAAGGGAAGTTATTATTGTATTAAAAAGTTTAAAATGTGCTTATAGTCCTGTACAAATACATTAGTGTGTTATAATCCATGTATTAAATGTTTATCTACTGCTTGTAAATGATAAATTGTGGGATTTAAAGTAAAGTGTGACCATTATGTCTTGAAACAGCAGCGATACCGTTGTTATGTTCAATGACAAATTAAGCAGTAATACAATGGCTTACAAGATTTCTTAAAAACACTCACTGCTATTCTGCTGACTGACAGTTGTTGGCAGTAGTGTGCAAAGAAAGGCACCAACAAAGGCAGGGAAGAAGACGACTGCTAGCAGGCAATCATGAATGTAAACAATGCAAGGTTTATAATTGGCTTTGTAAATGTTTCATGAGAAAGGAAATGCATTGTGAGGCCTCAAGGACACACATTGTGTGTTTTGGTGAGATTGTAAACATAACTTTGCTTACAAGATTACTCCACTGGGCACCTTTTAATTTGAATCACACCCGTGGTTAAGGGAAAAGGGACGAGCACTGCTCTTTAACTACCCCACCTAAATTTATCCTGACGGTGCAGCAATCAAACCGGCAATCCTTCAGTCACAAGCTCACTTCTCTTAAATTAGTCCACACTACAGCTGCAAATTATGACCAAAAAAATGAATAAATCACAAGAGTGATGACATGAACATGGAATCAAAGGCATGTTTTCCACCCACAGAGAGTGGCAACACTGCCTCAGCCCACAAGCTTCCATGCTTGACTCATAAAGACATGACAGCATCAAACTGACCAAGAGCTGTTAAATTACAGTAACAGTATGGTAACAACTGGTTTGGTATTCCCAGTGGGCTACCTCCGGGGTCTGAAAAGTGAAGCCAGTGTGGAAGTGCCTTAAACTTGCGTTATTTCTAATAGCCAGCAGGGGGCGACTCCTCTGGTTGCAAAAAGAAGTCTGATTGTATAGAAGTCTATGAGAAAATGAGCCTACTTCTCACTGGATTTATTACCTCAGTAAACATTGTAAACATGAGTTTATGATCTCAAGTCACTTCTGGTTGCAAAAAACTAAGATGGCGACGGTTAAAACAACGTCCACTTCTTATATACTGTCTGTGATTATTCCCCTTTCTCTTTCAGATGGCGAGGGCCTGGGCATCAGCATCATTGGGATGGGTGCAGGGGCCGACATGGGCCTGGAGAAGCTGGGCATCTTTGTGAAGACGGTCACGGACGGAGGAGCAGCACACAGGGACACCAGGTATGTTAATGTTAAATTCACTCTGGATTGTCCTGATTCTTCATCTGATGAAGACATATGAGAGGCAAAACAAAAAAAAAAAAAAGGGCCTTTGCTTTGTAAACCATGTGAGGTTAGCTTAGTAGTTGTAGTTTTTATTTCCAGGAGTGGATGCTTCATTGTCCCACTTGTCTCTCTGATTCCTGGCAACTGCACAGAGGTCTTGCTGCCAAGAACGAGGACTCATAAACGGAGCGTGGCTCGTGTGGGCTTAAGTATAAAGATGATGTCGAGCTATTACTGTGAATCCTAAACGTCTCTCTTAACTGCCTCCTCCAGGATTCAGGTGAACGATCTGATTGTGGAGGTGGACGGGACCAGTTTGGTGGGAGTCACCCAGAACTTTGCCGCCTCCGTACTCAGGAACACCTCAGGAACTGTCAAGTAAGAGTTACTCTGAATGGTCTTGATTTTATTGCAATCGCTTTAACATAGAAAAAAACAAACCATCCAACACCAGTGTAGAGTTTATCAGCCACTATAGTCTCGACTGAAATATCTCGACAACCATTGGATGGATTGCCATGACGACGTACATCAGATGTCATCTAGCGCCATCATTAGATCCAAATATGAATTTGTCCAGTACTTTGATGTATGACTAAAAATACCTGCAAAACTTAAAGGGATAGTTTGGATGTTTTGAAGTGTGTATTACCGACAGTAGCTAACGGTCGGCACACCTCCAGTTTGGAGTACCAGCACGGAAGCAAAGCAATGTACTGCTGTGAACGAGGGCAGCAGCAAAACGTATTTTAACCACCTAAAAGAAAGGCTCACCTAAAAAAAAAAAAATCAATATCAGTTTAAACATAAGTTATATTTAGAATATTTTCACCGCTTTGCCTTGCTGGCAGACAGCCCTTTACGACGGGAAACTGAAGCCGTTGTATCCATTTATGCTCTCTTCAAAGCCACCAGACTCCATTGACGAAAACAGTCATTTTACCTTGCAGAACACAGGAGTTGATTTTCTACCGCTGCCTCGATTGGTTAGTTTGATTGTGTTAGTGTAGTTAAGTTTATTATTTTATTTGACAGGGACAGTACATAGTATTAAAACATTTCTGAAAATATACCAGAGTTAGTAAGTAAAGCTAATTTTCATCTGTAATCCCTGTGCAGGCAATAGTTAAAACACAGATGTTAGGAATAAAAGCACATGATAAAAAATATGCAGATTAGAACAGAGCCTGCAATACATAGAGACAAGAGAGACAGTTCTTATAATACACAGAATCAACAATAGCATGACAACAATCAACAGAGACAGCATGACAGTACAAACAACAAATAGCATGACAACAATGTTAGGACTGGGAAAGTGTGGATATTATGTACACTGTATGGCAACACACTAAGCAGGAGGAGCTCTTACACTAAACATAATAATGACAAGTAAGACGATACATAACATCTCACTGTCTCACTATTGTGTGACTTTGGTGAATCCGAACTGACTATTTAAAACACTAAAGTCACACAATAACACAAACAAACTAACCGATCAAGGGAGTGGTAGACCAGTTCTGCAAGGTAAAAGTACTGTTTTGTCACTGGTGGCTTTGAAGAGAGCATAGATGCAACGATCTCAACAGTAGCCATGTTGCTCCGTGCCTCAGCTGCGAACCAGGACGTACGTCTTGTTGCACTTTACTGCCCCGGCTCGCTACGGCAGCAGCATTCTTGCTTGAAGAGACAGTTTCCTCTTGATATATACCCACAGCCAGTCTTACACGCAGGACTGACTTCTACCACATCCTGCCCATTCAGCTCACCAGGCAGCAGATTTGTATCTCAAGTCTCACAGGGTCATGATTATACCCTTCAGTGTTGAAAAGCTCCTTTCTGAGACATCCTGAATACGGTCCACTAGAGCCACACAGTTATCAGGAACACTTGGCATCACAGTATAATTTTGAAATGCCAGAGGGATATTTGTAGCCGAGCTCTTTCTGCGTTTTGGTGGAGCCGACTGTTCACTTTGTGCTCCTTTTGTCATCTAAGCTCATTCATAATTCAGGGTTTGGTGGTCAGCGCCGTTAGGGTGATTGTTAGTGTTGTGTGACTCGTGAAGATCAGAGACCTCCATAGATAGCTCATACATTATGGATCTCTGCCGCAGTGACGGCGAAGGCCACTGGAAGCTCAGACCTATTCATAAAAAACGTCAGGCAGACAAATAGATTGGGGGCAGGAAGTGCGTTTGTGAACATTTAATTAGCCGTTAGTGCCGCAGAAATTGAGAGGCTGCAGCGGCTGTCTTAATAACCATCATGATTTACTGTGTTTTTTTTTTCCTGCTTGCTGTTTACACGCCGGCTTTAATTGGACAGAGATCTGTGAGTCTCAATCAGGAAACATATAGCTCCTATAATGAAGTGTGCTATGAGCTGAGGGTTTGATTTGAATCATAGAAGAGGCCAACTCCATAGAGACTGCCTTTGTTCAGCTCTAAACAGGAAGACATTTTCTGTCATCGGGGAGCCAGCACATTCCTTACTACATTAATTACAATATACTATACCAACTGAAGAGGGCTGTAAGCAGTCTATTATATATGAAAAACACTTTCTTAGTCCTTGAGGAGCTCCTCAGTGATCAGTAGTAAAAAAGAAAAGGCCCATCATGCATTATTTAGCATGCACATACAGTATCATGAGCACTATTTCAGTTAAGTTAGCCACTTTGAACATGTCAGAGTTGTTCAAGTCCTAACTGAGCTGCCGATTGTCAAAACACAGGTTTGTGATCGGGCGAGAGAAGCCGGGAGAACAGAGCGAAGTGGCCCAGCTCATCCAGCAGACCCTGGAGCAGGAGCGCTGGCAGAGGGAGATGATGGAGCAGCGCTACAACCAGTACATGGATGAACAAGAGGTGAGGTTTTAAAAGACCCTCTGAGACCAGGAGTACTGGTGGAGGATCTAATGTGGGCTGGCAAAACTGCTTGTTTTGTGTCGTTCTTGAATCAGTGGCGGTGCAGGGGCTGCACTTGCACAGTGCAGAAGTGAAGTGGTGCACGAATGAGTCCTTACAACCCGGAAATGAGTTAGCATTTTATCACTTCTGTTTCCCTCGTCAGGAAGTGAATGGGTTTTTAGTTAGATGCCTGATTTAGGGTCTGTGGTTAACACAAGCTGAAGAGAGTTAACGTTTTGATCTACAATGTAAAATATGTCAGTAAAAATCCCACTCGTGAATTTTGAAGCTTTTATAAGTCTTAAAAAAGGTGGTTACTAACAAGTGGCTAAATGACACTACAAAACGTCATCACGCCGAACACTAGTCCGCCTGTAGCTTAGTGGTGGTGACGTGGAGTCATGCGACCGTGGTGTAGTTTGTTTATAGGTTAACGTTAGCTTTTTACTTCTGCTGATTGCATTCACATTTCAAAAATCTAAAATCTGCAACGGCTCCTCTCAGGCTCAGCGAGCTGCGGCTGTTTGATTATGCGGCAAAGTGCAGCCAAACTAAAAGTTGGGAAAAGCTTAACCTTAAGCGGCGAAGTGCGGCCAGAGTAAACAGATCCTGTGACGTGTTGACCTGTGTTACAAAGAATTTCTTCCCCCCTGAAACACATGAACATACAGTACCTCCCAGGTCCGCAGAAAAAAAATATTATTGCGGTGAGCCGCACTTCGCCGCTGCCTGGTGTGAATCCGGCGTTACCTTGATGTTTACCTGCTATGATTAGTTGAATATGAAAAAGAAGAGGATTCGTGTAAAAAAATACTCTTGAAGTTCATTCAAATCTGTCTTATAAAGGCATTAGAAAGCATTACATGTTATTCTCTGACACCTGCAGACTCCCCTGCAATTCCAAATTTAGAAAGAAATATATCTGAATGTACTTATCAACATTTAAAGTCAACAAAAGCATCACTAAATAGCTTTAAAGCTGATGTAAACTTGTCAACCTGAACAGACACAAAATACTTCCTTAAAATTTAAAACAAGACTTTTTTTTGCAATCTGTATATCCTCGGTTCCCCTTTTAGGATTATGAAATTGATCCCATGGTGAAGAGAAGTGACCCTCTGTGGTGTGGCTGTGTGGCACGTAGAATCAGGCTGATCAAACGATAAGCTCGGCTGCAGACAGATCAGGATGACTCACATTTGGATGTCATTTGTTAATCTCATGTGTCTCAGATGTTTTTAGTTTTACATAAACGGAGCATGTGGTCAAAGAAACGGCTGTAGTTTCATTATTACACCAGAGAGGAAGTTGCCCCATTCATGCAACGGTGATGGTAGGTGGTTCTTGAAAAGCATTGGGTTGTGTAATGGAAAGTAGTGTCTGCTATTTGGAGTTTTACACCATCTAGTGGCCGTTTGGTGTCACAGCACAGAAACGTGCTTTTAAAGGAACCATTAAAGTAAAATGCCTTGACAATATATGCAAAAAAATCTATTTATTTGTATTTTTATATCAAAATCCAGCCATCTTTTCTTCTTGTAAGACAAAATATGAAGCTTACATAAGCTAATGCCGACCAATTTCAACCAATAATATCCATCCATCCGTCAATCAATCTGCAACTGACAACATTCTAAGCCCGTCCACTTTTTAGCGGTCCAATCAAATGTGAAGGATTTGATTTAAATCCGTCCTGTAACTGTACGCCGCTCAAATATTCCGTTTCATTGTGAGATACGTCACAGTACAGAAGCTAAATGTACTCTAACTTCCATTTCACTGTGACTTTAAATCACTTTATCACTTTGTTTTCCTGTTTTATGTGACATTTTATTAAAATATTTTACAATATATGTAAACAAATGTTTGAAATCCCCAAATTCCGATAACTTGGAAAACAGTACATGTGTGAAAACCAGGGCTGTCAAAGTTAATGCGATAACAACGCGTTAACGCCAATTTGTTTTAACGGCACTAATTTCTTTAACGTCCTCGTCCCTGCAGGGCGGTGAATACGGCACAGACGAGGAGGAGGACGAGGATGAGGAGGTCAGTCCGCCGTATCCCAGCGCCATCGAGGTGTTTGACTTGGCAGAGAACGAGGACATGTCGCCTCTGGAGACGGACCCGGAGAAACTGGCACATAAATACAAAGAGGTGAGACGTGAACTCCTTAATTGGAGCATTTCCTGTGTAATCACAGCTTATTTTCTCTAACGTGCCTCATGTATTTAAAACCTCTCTTTTCTTGTAAAGCTCCAAATAAAGCACGCCGTGACCCAGGCTGAGATCCAACAGCTTAAAAGAAAGGTAGGTTTGTTAAATTAACATCACATTGAATCATCATTTAGGTTGAAGAAGAAGAAAAGAAGCATTTAATTGTGGATGACTTTATTGAAACGGATGCTTCACTGCTGCTGTTTGCAGCTGCACCACGCGGAGCAGGACAAGCAACGCTGGCGTATGGATAAAGCCCAGCTGGAGCAGACCCTGCAGGAGAACAAGGAGCGCATGGAGAAGCTGGAGGGCTACTGGATGGAGGCTCAGAGCCTGTGCCAGGCGGTGGACGAGCACCTGAAGGAGACACAGTCCCAGTATCAGGCTCTGGAGCGCAAGTACAGCAAAGCCAAACGCCTCATCAAGGAGTATCAGCAGAAGTAAGACGGCGTGACTACGAGGGCGTAAAGAGTCGTGTGATTTATTATTACGTCTGAGTTAAACAGTCTGACACGCTGACCTGCTTCCTTCAACAGGGAGATTGAGTACCTGAAGAAGGAGACCCAGCGTTGTGCACAAGTTGGAGCTGAGGCCTCTCTTCTGAAAGAGGAGTCTGGGCAACTTCAGGAGCAGGTAGGTGACCGAGAGACGAGACTTTTCAATAATGAAATCTTGGTGTTGTTCAGCCCCTGCATGTTTTGTCCTAAAAGAAGTAGCTTTAACAGTTTTTCTCGCTGTTATAGAGAGGCGAAGTCCCGCCCTTCAGGTGTCTCGCATGAGACCTTATTTCGGAAAAAATATGAACAGGAGACAAATATTTTTTTGACCATTTGAATTGCGCCATGAATCACACATATGTTTGTCAATTTAAAAGATAACTTTCCATGTCAAGAAAGACCAGAGGAAATCAACCAATCGGAGCCCAGCTGGAGCCTTGCTGTCTCTGAGCAGCTGTCAATCACTCGCGAACTCCGATCAAACGGTCAAACTAGGCAGCGCTGATCAAATATGAATACATTTTCTGCTACTGTAATGCCTATTTCTCGCCTCAAATGTTTTCAGAAACATCTTGTAGTGAACTGTTTAGCTGAGAAATGAGAAAGTTTGTAACAGATTACACTCTCATTTTACAGCTAAACAGTAACAAGACGTTTCTGAAAACATTTGAGGAGAGAAATAGGCATTACAGTAGCAGAAAATGTATTCATATTTGATCGCTGCCTAGTTTGACCGTTTGATTAGAGTTCGCGAGTGATTGACAGCTGCTTCTGTTGAATGAGCAGCCAATAGGAACGCTCTCTCTCTCTCTGAAATGACCTGTGATTGGCCAAAGTCAATAACATTCTTCAACAATTTGAGAAAACTTCATACATACATTGAATATCAGAAAAAGATGATTTCTTACAGATCAAACTACTTTATCTATAAGAATGAAGAATTTCCTGTAATGGCTTCAGACCCTACTGTAATTATTGTTTACATGCTTTAACACACAAAAGCAGTATAATTAATACTATTTTATTATTATTTTCATCATTATTTTCATGTTATGTTGGTGTGGTTTGGGATGGGATGGAGGGAAAGCCTTTATGTGTGTGTCCTTGTTAATGTTACTATGATGATTGTTGAATTTATTATCATTATTATTATTTATGAGCTTAAATGTTTGTTAACTTCTATGTTTTGTACTCAAGGACACCCTTGAAACGAGATGGTGCATCTCAAGGGGTTTATCCTTGAATACATTTTGAAATAAATAAAAAATTAAACGTGCGTTTCCCTCTCTCTCCTCTAGGTGGCCGACCTGGAGTGCAGGGTGGAGGAGCTGAAATCTGAACCTTTATAAAAGCCTTTTGTCCGTCGCGTATCTCAGACAGCAGAACCTCACTAGCTGAAGGAGCAGATGACCTGCAGGGTATTTCTCGTCACCACCTCGAGCTCGGTTTCTGGTCGCATACTGTATGTGTGTCCTCAGGCTTAGTATTTCAGCCACTTAACCCTTTTAACCATGTTTTTCTGTTACGGGAACGTGAAGAACGGTTTTATCATCACAACCACAGACTCCGTTGAGCTCTAGATGTACTGTTCCTTTTTCCATTTCCAGAGTATTTAATCCCTTAATTTGTGGTTTTGTGACAGACCAGGCTGTTGCTTTTAATTGCCAAAAAACAAACCCCCTTTCTTTCTTCTTTCGCCTAGTTTTGTGACCCTTTTTTTTGTACAGATGTGATACTGTGTGGTTTAACAATCAGTTTGGTTTGTAAAAAATTTTAATATGTGTATAACATTTAACATAATATAAACTAATGAGATTGAGGGTTGTTGTATATTTTATGTGATGGGAGATTGCACTGAAGAAGAAGAAGAAGAAGAAGAAGACACCGACAAGGTGCTTCACTGGAACAGAGGAATAAACGGGAACAATGTTTTGAGGTGTCTTCGAAGTTGTACAAACAGTAACCCAACCTTCGTAGGGGTCTTGTCACTTAACCTTGAGAACCACCTGCTGCCTACCTTTCAGAAGTGTTTGTGTATTTTTTACACATTAAGACTCATTAATGAGCGTCCAATCCTCCGGTTTCAACCCCCTCGCTTCTTTCAAAAAAAACAGGACCACAGAAACAAGCCTCCACAACTGCTGTGCCACAAATGAAAATGGATCTCTTTTTTCCCCTCAAAATGGATGTTGTCAAGGACTTGTGTAACTGGTTATTAGTTAGGACTACTGATATAAGAACCATTACTGGACTGGGATGTTAAAGAAGCCGTTACCAGCAGCAAAGTTATAGATTTAAATGTCTCGAACCAGCAGCTGCACTTGACACCGCTGTGTGTAGCACATGGAAAACACTGCCAGGTTTATACCTGTTTCAATTTACGCACAGTTTAAAATTGAGTCTACTTGTGTCAACTGTCATACCAGTATGTTTGTATAGTTCAGGTAAGACTGAAGTATTTTAATTTTACTTAATATTTATAATATAGTCAAGGTGGAAATATGAGCTAACAAAAGGACAAAAACTGACAAAAGCAATGTTCAATAGACAGTTATACTGTGTCATTAAAAAAAGTAGATCTGGGTGACTACAAAAACAAAATTAAGATTACTGAATTGAAAAAAAAAAACAGGCATGTTATGAGTATTTTCATAATATTAAGGCTTGTACAGTGCACATGCTTTGCATTGTATGTTTTGTGGAATAAATGGTCAACAGTGATGATGGTCAAGCTGGTGGTTTTTATTTCAAAGCAAGCATCTTGTTTAATGCGACTGTGCCGAGCTCCTTTACAGTGAATGTTTATATTATATTTTCTGCTTTCAAATCTTAACATACAATTCTTCTTTTTTTGGTTAAGAAATGCTTTAGCTTTAAACAAACTTAAGCTAAAATAACGTTATGTACAGGACATTCAAAAATTCTCTGCAACTCTTGAACACGATTGTGAAGTACTTGACCATTTAGTGCAATTCAGTTTAAACTGAGAACAATTTAAAGCAGCGGGAGACACAGTCTAGTTTATTTCTGGTGTTATTGAGCAAAACTTCCATAATTACTTTTCAGCATATTGTAATTCAAGTTGTAGCCCAGGGTAGGCAGTTTTCTGAAAGTAAAGTAGCGCTGTGAGCTAGCCGCAGCCATAAGCAGAAGGCTAAAATATTCAATAACATATGCTGGAATAGCAACTTTTCCTGCAGGATGTTCCGCCATTGAATCAGGCTTTCACTATCTGAAGAGATGTGCACGCGTATCTGCAGCCAATAGGAACGCTCTCTCTCTGAAATGACCTGCTGTGATTGGCTCAAGTCTCCCGTCACAGGCTAGATTTTCTAAAGCCTGAAAACAGAGCCATGAGGAGGTGCAGAAGTCTAGTTTTCTCTCAGATCACTTGAAGTACAACATGCTGAAAGGTTATTATGGAATTTTTGCCCAATGAAACCAAAAATATACTGCCTACTCCCGCTTTAAGCCACCCTACAGCGTTTCCAAAGCCGTCAAAACGTGGCTACAAGTGCATCTTCTGATGGTGTCTCCTGAGATGATAGTTTCTGGAAAAGCTCTTCCCACACTGGGTACATTTGAACATCCTCTGTCCCAGGTGAAGCATCTGGTGAGCTTTGAGACTCTGCGGGCGGCTGAAGCTTTTACAACACTCGGGGCAGCTGTAGGGCCTCACGCCCGTGTGCTTCCTCTCGTGTCGCTTCAGGTCTCCCGACTGCCGGAAGCTCTCGCCGCAGTGGGTGCACAGGTACGGCTTCTCGCCGGTGTGCGTCCTCAGATGCACGTTGAGCTGTCCGGTGTACGAGAAGCTTTTGGTGCAGTGGGGGCAGCTGTACGGCTTCTCGCCCGTGTGAATGCGCTGGTGCTGCTTGAGACCGTAGTGGTTCGTGAAGCCCTTCCCGCAGTCAGTGCACAAGAACAGCACCTTCACCTGCTGGAAGCACGAGTGGGATTTGAAAGCTTTGGCGCTTGCACAGCTCTTCCCGCAGTGGGGGCATACATATTTTTTCTCCCCCTCCTCCTCTTCTTCCTCCTCCTCCTCCTCCTCCTCTTCCTCCAGCTGTTCCACCAGGCTGTCTGAATCGCAGTGGGACAGATACTCCACCGGATGGTGCCTTTTAACGTGTTTAATAAGGTAGCTCTTCATAGTGAAGGAGAACTGACAGAAGGAGCACGGGAAGAGCTCAGACGAGCAGTGGTACTTCATGCAAGTGTTGCTCTTCTGGTGCTGCTTCAGGTTGCCAGATGTCGTGAAGGCTTTACCGCAGCGGTCACAGCTGTAAGATTTTGCGTTCGCATGCACCATCTGCTCGTGTCTTTTCAGGAAGCCTGACTTACTGAAGGTCGCCCCACACTGACCACACCTGAGCTGCTTCAAAGCGCACTTATGCGTCTTGAGATCATCAGAGTTTCCGTATGTTCGTTTACAGCGATTGCAGCTGAACCATTTGTATTTGGCTAACTTTCTATTTCTGACGGGTTCAGCGGAGCTCTCTGCGGGGCTGGTTAACGGCTTCTTGCAGACGGCTGCCCTTCGTTTTGGAGCTATGAGCTTGGTTATGGCAGAAATTTTAGATCCAGCGCCAAGTCGCCGAGGCCTCTGACGTTTTTGGACACATTCGACCGTTTCAGCCGCTGAAGGTTTTGGGCTGAAGTCTGGATCGTGGCTCTGATCGTCACCGGCAGGCACCGGATCATCTACTTCATCTGCCACTGTTGTCTCCGCCGTGTTATGCTCAGTTATGTGCTGCTGAAGAGCGTCTACTGAGGAAAAAGTCAGTGAGCACTCGGCACAGCTAAAGGGCATGGTGGTGGATTCCTCCGAAGCCTCGTTTAGTTTTTTGCCCCTCTTGCTTTGCTTTTGGTGACGCTGCAGGTGCCTGGTCAGGTCGTTGAACTGGCCAAAGCATTTCTGACACACGGTGCAGACGTATGGACGCAACATTTCATGGACCATCACCTTGTGCTTTTTCAGGGATGCTTCATTTGTGAAGCTCTTACTGCAGTCTGAACAACTGGATTGGGATTCCTCTCCTGCAGGAGTACTCTCAGTTTCAGTTACATCCATGGCTTCTTGTACATTCTCACTTACATTCATGTCCTCCGTTTCCTCGGTTGCAGCCGGATCTGCCGTGTCAAGGAGTTCTGAGCTCAGTGTCTCTTTCATGTCCTGATTAGGAACAATGTTTGTGTCTGTTATCACAGCCTGCTTTCTGTGAACCAGTTGGTGTCTGATTAAGCCAGACGCCTGGCTGAAACTCCGCCTGCACTGCGGGCAGCAGTAGGGACGTTTGTTGGAGTGGACGCAAAGCTTGTGCCTCCTGAGGTGAGGGATCTGCTTGAAAGTCTTTCCGCAATCACCGCATGTCTTGGACTCGACAGGATCGACGGATAACACCACCAGAGAGGTGGCAGAGTGACCTGAGTCAGCATGAGAAGCAGGATTTTCAGGCTCAGCTGCCTCAGCAGCCGGTGTTGTGTCGTCCTCTTCAGGCTGCATGTGGAAGTATTCTGTGTGTCGCTGGAGGAAGGACTCTGTCGTGAAGGACAGCTGACATTGGGAACACTGGAAGAGCTGAGATGTCGCTGTTGTGCTGCTCTCTACAATTTAGGAGAGAAGGGAGAAAGTTGTAAAATAATTCCACTAAAAATAACTATAATAACTACAAATATACATTTTTGGTGACTAGTGAAACTCAGTATTTAAAAAGGTACCTGTTGCATTCAACTTCATAACCCACACCTGGGTCCAAGCTTCACTGAAATGGGCTAGAAACGTGCTGCTGGGCCACACCATGAGCTCGTCTCCAGGGTGTATGGTGCGACAGCAATGAAAAAGGATGCTACCTTTGTACTGGACCGCCAGCAAATTTGTCTCGTCTTTATTACGAGCACAATTGACGTACCTGTGTTAAGAAGAGAGAGATTGAATGTAAACATGGACAGAGTTTTAGATGCACCATCATCTGCAATATGAAGTGAGATACCATGATGTTAACTAAGGCTACGTTCACATTACAGGGCTTAATAGCAGAATTCAATACATTACCTCATCCAGTTTGAGTGTGATTCTCTGGCAGCATCAATGTACTCATATTCATCTTTTTCTTTGTAAACCTGCAGAAAATGGAGCATTTACAAGATAAAATATATACATGTATAACAATGAATAACCACAATAAGAAGTATTTAGAGAGTGGGACAAATCCTATCCAAGCTCACCTCCCAGGAGAAGTCACTTGCCATGGCATTTTCCCTTGTTGTCACTTCCCCCTCATATGGTCCAAAATGCATTCCTGGAGACACTATCGGTCCGTGATTTAGGACCCCAATGCCTGCACTGGGAATACTGGATCTGCCTATCATCAAGCCATAGGGAAGAGTGAGGAGGGCCCTCTGAGGGAGACCCGTGCTCGTTGGAAAGTCAAGAATAAAAGATGGGCCGCCAATGTTAGCGGGATCACTCTGGTCCTGGAAGAGAGTCAGACACTCCTCACAACCTGGATAACAGAAGAACACAGTCATTTTAACGTTATGCTTATCAGTATAAAACATCTTATTATTTAATACTAGGGCTGTAAATGTTAATGTGATAATAACGCGCTAACACAAAATCGTTTTACCGCCACTAATTTTGTTATTGCAATCAATCTTTCGGAGATTGTAGTGGGGCTTGGTACCAACCACGTCATACTAGCTCGTCGCGAAGGAGGCTAAATAACGCTCCAAACCTATGCTAAATTTTGGCGAGGAAAAACTGGCATGGCCATTTTCAAAGGAGTCCCTTGACCTCTGACCTCAAGATATGTGAGTGAAAATGGGTTCTATGGGTACCCACGAGTCTCCCCTTCACAGACATGCCCACTTTATGATAATCACATGCAGTTTGGGGCAAGTCATAGTCAAGTCAGCACACTGACACACTGACAGCTGTTGTTGCCTGTTGGGCTTGAGCATTTTGTTTTATGCTAAATGCAGTACTGTGAGGGTTTCTGGACAATATTTGTCATTCTTTTGTGTTGTTAATTGTTTTCCAATACTAAATATATACATACATTTGCATAAAGAAGCATGTTTTCCCCCTCCCATATTGATAAGAGTATTAAATACTTGACAAATCTCCCTTTAAGGTACATTTTGAACAGATAAAAAATAATCACAATTACATATTTGAATCGATTGACAGCCCTTTTTTTAACACGTGCAAATATTAACATGCACATTAATATGGCACATTTAAAGGTCACATTCCATCTACAATAAAACTTTTAACTATGGCACCTGCTTGTAATAAAGTACACCTATGAACTTCTGTAAGTTTCTCATAAGAAGAGGAAAAAGAGGAATGAGCAATAAAACATTAATGCTGTATATTCCATGGCATTTAATTCATTTTCCATCTTTAGATAATGTGGTAACTTTGTACTGAGCCCAATGATGCTGTGAGGAGGAAAGTAGAAGAGGAAAGAGGTGTCTCATACTTACAAAAGCCTCCATCAGCCTCTGGGTTGTCTCCATGTCCCACAGTGTCCAGTAACTTCTGGATTGGTGTTTCTGCTGGCTCTAATACTGGCACCACTAGAATAACAAAGGTATTATGTAAGAAACTCATGCATGAAAGCAAGTCACCAGCTTAAATGTCTTAAACTTATCCTACCTGCAGCAGCAGAGGAGTCATCTTCAGGAGTCAGACACTCCTCTGTTATGATAACAACCTCCTCGGTTGTCTCAACCCACTGCACAGCGGTGCTCCTGACCGACATCAGTGAAGTCTCTGTGGACAGATGATGAGAAACTGTGAATCTTTATCACTATAGCAACAGATAGCTGGGTAGCTAGGCAACCTGACGTTAGCACGCTAGCTAAAACTTGCTATAAACATCTGCCAGCGACTAATTCAGATAGCTAACATTATATATTTCATACAAATGGTGAAAGTAGACCTGATAACATTACATTTATCTATGTAAACTTTGTACCTACTCGTATCACAGCGGCTACACTCCTTCGACTGTTATGCTAACTAGCTGCTAGCTAACTTATGAGAAGCTAAATCAAAGATCGTATATAGCCAAGAGGATGCAACAACAACGCTACGCTTCCGCCATTTTGGACCCAAAGCGACTACCGGACGTCCGCCTAAAAAGTGCCGTACAAAAGTATTATTTCTACTCTATTGTCATATTCTACTGAAATGGCCTGTGTTGAACAATTAAATATTATAAATAA
>CAKAOH010015236.1:720-28087 GCA_916701665.1 Sebastiscus tertius | reverse complement strand
GATTAGCCTGTAAGAGGACCCCAGGGCAAAGCTTTGTTTTTATTGTTATTTATTTATTTTATAATCATTATTTATTTATTATATATTAGTTATTTATATATTTTTTTTCCATGTTCCATTGTATTTTGTAAAAAATATTTGAATAATAATTGATAATGGAATTATTTTCTATTTATTTATTTATTAAATTATGAATATTTATTAACATTATCTATTTATCATCATTATTTATTAATTATATATTAGTTATTTATATTTTTTCCATGTAAACATTTTAATGTATTAAAAGGGATTATTATATTATTGTATTTTGTAAAAATATTTGAATGATAATTGATAATGGCAGTTTTTTTTCTACTGTATATACTATATGTACTTGGCAAATAAATCTGATTCTGATTCATCATGTCTCTGTACAAAGACAAAGAAGTAGGACTACAAATAATCTTAAAGGTTTTAGTATACTGGAGACAGAAAAAAGAGTGATGCAGCAGAGACATCCTGACTTTTAGTCCCTTGTATGGATCACACTGCAGAAGTACTGGATCTGTCAGGCAGGTGAGTGTGATGCAACACAGAGGGAACACACATATACAATCAGACAGGAACATTTCAGTGACTTATTGAGGAAGTTTAGATTCATAAGCTTACAGGCAGACCGGTAGAAGTTCGGGTCCAGACGGCTGGAAAGGAAGGCTGGAAGCAACACACTCTGGCAGCTGATGAGGGGAAGTGAAAACAGGTGAGCAGGTGAGAGAGAGAGTCAGGTGACAGGTGGAAAAGGTCTGAGGGCATCTGGTGGATGGATGGAGAATGACAATACAGGAGCCTGGAGGAAGTGAGAAGTGGCTGGAGACACTGGGCTCTTCTCAATTCTCAGTTACTCAGCTCCTCAGTTCCTTTCCTCGCCTCCTCTCCTCGCATCTTAGTTCCTCCCACCAGTGGAGGAGGTCAAGGAGGGTTAAAAGAGGAGATCTCACGTTTTTTATCTTGTCATACCATTGAAGTACAACACATGCCTCATGTTCTCATTTCCAGGGCGTCAAATACTGACACCTTGTCACAGCCATCGGCGTTAGATACCAATGTGTAAGGCAACCTTAAGATCGCTGCTTGTGTCCCGTGTGTCACGTTACAATCAGCTGATCGTTCGTGTCCCATGTTGACAACGATCAGTGTCATTTTCACTGTGGAAACATAATAATTTTAAGCCCAACCATGGATTTCTTTCTTAAACCTAACTATAGTGGTTTTATTGCCTGAACCTAAGCAAGTGTTTTTGTATACATCACAACATTAAGAACGTGTTTTCTGCAACCGAAAAGTGACGCCGAGGGGTCTGACAAAACGTCAGTTAGTATATGACGAGTTGGAATGAGAATGTGTTGGTAATAAATGTGCTCGTTTTGATAAGTGCTATATAAATAACCTTCATTATTATAATAATTATTATCATTATTATTATCAACCACACACGATATGTTTGTTAACAAATGAATCCTTTATTGCACAACATGAGACTAATATCCTACAATCTAGCATTAAATATTACAATTGCACAGAAAGCTCGGACTTTCTACAACACGTGGTGTTTGCCGTCAAAACTAAGAGCCAATCAGCTCTCTGATCAGGCGACAGCCAGGCGTTTCCCATCATGCCCTGGGTCTTGCAGTCGGTGGAGAGCAACTGCGGCGCCTGGCTCTAAAAAGTGTGGCCGCATCGATCTTGCAAGGTTATCGTTGCCCATGTGTGCATGACGTCAGAGCAAGTCGGGACCAAGTCAGACAAACATCTAACTAGCATGCATTGCGTTGCGATCGCAGGCCTCCTAGAAAATTAAGCCCCTCATTTATGTTTCACGTACATACATGAAATTTGGCAGGTAGATGTAATATGAGGAGACGCACAAAAGTTCAGTTCAGTTCAAACAAAAGGAATGAAAACTGTGCTCTTATGTAGGACAAAATAGGGGGAATCATCCATCATGGCATAAAGAAATCTTTGAAGTAGTGGAAGGACATTGTAGTCAAGTTCATCACCATCATCCATGTCTCTCTGTGAGCCCACACACCGGCTGCTCTGCTCACACAGATTGGGGGCAGAGTGTTTCACCACAGGGATGCCAGACGAAGTCAAGGACCGATGGTTTGCACAGACTCTGTCATCAGAGGAAGGGGCGGGAATGTAAAACAGGACGCCATTCACCAAAAAAAAAATAATGCCAGGGGGCTCTAAGGGGCTTTAAGGGGCATACTCCCCCTATTAGAGAAACAGAATTTTAATAACTTGTTTATGCTGACCAAGAAAAAAAAGATTATAACGTCTTAAAGAAAATTACTGCAATCACAGTAACGAGCGTCTAAATGGGAGCAGGAGGATTTCTCTACCAGATTCTTTTGTGTGTATTAACCATTTTTACTGCTTGAGCGGGTATTCAGACTGAAGGCTGGGTTGCATTGGTCCAGTTTGAGTATTAAAGGGGACATTTTCCAGGTTCATACTTGTATTTGGGGTTTCTGACTATCCTATGAGATATCAAAAACTCTATTTTAACAGACTTTGACTTCCTCTTTATAGCTACATTGGTAAAAATGTGATTGTTAAATAAGTGCATTTCATGTTATAAAGTCCGCTCTGATTGACTTGAAAAAAAAAAAAAATATTGTACCTTTTTAAAGGTAGTTCTGTGAGCGATATTGTCTAATGAGCCTGCATGTGACATGGGAAGTGGAGACAAATCTGAATGGCTGGTTAAATCCAACCCGGTCTCACGGGAAGGTGTAGAAATACCGCGACATTACACGGACATTACATGGACATTACATGGACATTACACGGACATTAAACGTGTCACGAGTATGCACTTTAGCCTCTTCGCGTGTCATAAGTACGCCACGCAAACGTCAACAGTTAGCTTTAGGCAAGAAAACCACTTAGTTAAGGGAAAACGTCATTGTTGGGTTTTAAATAAGTACGTAAACTAAGTAAAACATGCAGAAACAACGTAACACAACTACAGAAAACACATCACAAACGTCAAAAAAAAACAACGTCACTAACGTAACTTACAAAACAAAACAACGGTCAACAACGGTCTTGAACATGGGTCTCCTGGTTAGAAGACCAGTATTTATATGCAGATGCGTTTACTCTGTAGTCAGTACAGGATACATGGTGTACAAAAGACACATGTAAATCAAGAAAGGAGTACTTATTGCACGCCTTCTCATGCAAACATGCTGTTTTTCTGATCTTAGCAGCCCACAAAAAACTGACTGGGTTGTCTTATTCCACAGTTTGTGGGTTGGTAGGAGCTCCAGATACCCAAATGTAGGAGTGCAAGCATTGAAAAAGGGAGTTTTTCATGATATGTCACCTTTAAGAGAGCTGGAGACGATCCAATTTGTCCCAGTGGCCGACTGCAGTGCTGCAACTGAAAAAATCCTCTGTGGCCCTTAAAGTGTTTTCCCCATCAGAGACGTTTGTAAAACTGTTGACAGGACAACGGCAGTATGAAGACATTTTAATTATTTGCAGTCCTAAGAGTCAAAAAGTGTACTTGCTGCATCCGTATCACTCTCATCGTAGTATAAACAGTTGACGCCATCTGATGAAACTCTCTATCAGGTCCACAGTGTTTTGCTGAGGTCACATTTCCAAATGGTGCCAGCAAAGCTCCTCCAGCAGCACAGTACATCACCCAGGAAGACTGTAAACGTTTGGCTGGAGACAGAAGAAGATAAAATCTTCCTGGCTGGGCCTTTGATTATATGTACAGTATATTACTATTTAGTGATTATAGCAAAGTGAAAAGACCCTGTGATGTGGTCGCCTCATCGCTGTTGTATTATAACACTGTTAAATTATGTTTTTATTGCTGGAAAGTGGTGACATGAGAGAGAAAATCCAACTTAATGACAAATAAACCCACCAAAGTTGTGTATTCACAGTGACCACAGCTTCCAATGACATGTATTTCTTTACTTTTTCACTGTTTATTTTGTGCTGCAAATGAAATGTATGATTTTATTAAGGTGAAATCAAACAGTAATGTTCATTATTTTACAAAAATATGTTTTTTTCATATTTAAGCATTGCTTTTTCCTCTTCGGCTAACATAACTGAATAGATTGAACTCTTGTCCTGCACCCGCCCACAGCTGAATAAAGCTGAATAAATTGAGCAGACAGTCAGAATTGATCCTGCAGAATAAAGAAAAGAAAACCATCTGCCTTCACCTCCCCGTTATGGTGGTGAAGTTTACTGAGCTTGAGGCTTACTGGAACAACAATCATTAGATATACTACCCAGAATTCTCTGATTAGATTATAGCTGTGTGTTGTGGAGGTTGTGTGTGTTTTTTGTAAGTCAGAGGGCATAAATGGGTTATGAGACCTCTAGATGTTTTGGGGGGAGGGGGTAACTGATTGTACCTCCTGCCATTGCTCAGATCCTGTGACAGGATTCGCCCTGAAGGGTACCGTCATGTCACCATTGACCCCCTCGGATAGATTGTTGCCATGGCTACAAGACGCCGTAATGAACTAATGAATCACCGCGGCACACCTCAGCTCAGACGCATCAGTGTCTCGTTGAGGGCGCAGACGGAGGGGGGGCGGGGTCAGGACTCCATCGAGACACAATACTGGGTTTGGTTTAAAGCAGTCCGAGGGACCCAGGTGGCCAATTGTTCCCAAATGTAGTGGATCAAAATGTGGTCAGGGCAGCTCTTAATCACCAGCAGACAGCACACTTCACATCCATTCTCCTCTGATTACATTAACAAGACGTCTAGTGCTGCGCCGTCGATTTCATACTCACATAATGGAGAGACCAGAACCAGGTTTCTGTGGAAATTTATTTTTTTTACACTATATTCTGTAAAATCATCAATCAGTCCTGCATTAATAATCATATTCCATGTTTAAAGAATGGTTCAGTAGCTTGCTTGCTTTCTGTCCAAGAGATTAAAGGATCGACACCGTTCTTTTCTCTGTGCTGCGGACAGGGTGTGGTTAGCGTAGCTTAGCATAAAGACTGGAAGTAAAGGGAAACAGCTAGCCTGGTTCTGTTCAAAGTGAAAATAAAAAAACTTCCAACACTTCTAAAGCTGACTTATTAACTTGCTGTATATACAGTATATTAATTTATATATATATATATTTAAGATAATGAAAAAATAAAGAAAATATAATAAAAGATAAATAAATAATAGGTTAAAATATTTATAAACCCTAAAATATATAGTAAATTGTAGTAATGTAGTTAAGTAGTAGTGTTTATTGGCCATCCACCTTGCCTTTACGTGCGTATTTAGATAAAAAAAAATAGACTTGAAGCCTAAATAAACGTTTCAGGTCACGGTTACGCCTGTGAGACGCAGCTGAGACGCAACTCTGCACGCAGCCGGTGTAGAGAGCTGCATAGATTAACACAAGCGCGTATCTGTTGCGTCAGACACGCGAGTGAAAACGTAAATTTTCAAATTGAGATCCAATCATAAAGCAGGCAGAACTGAGATAACAAGAAAAAGCTCTTTAATACTGAGTGTAAATCCATAAGGCCTGAAAAATATGTAATTTCCCAGATAACATAGATACAGATCGCATGTTAATATGGAGGTGGAAATGAGGTTCTAACGTGTAACCTTGAGATAGCGTTGCAGACCATGGGAAGGGATTTACATTGTTTTACATATAGTTTTGAAGAAGGTTAATTATACGCGCATCATGTGAGGCTATAAGAACAGCGTAACACCTGCACACTACTGCATGCCACAATATTTTTATTGACTATGTTTCGATCCTACTTGGATCTTTGTCAGTTTACATATGGTTTTACCACTAGTAGGGAGGTAGAGAGGCGACATACAAAACAATGAGCCAAAAGAGGCTAAAAATTGCATAAGCTAAAGAATTGGGGGTTGATTCTCAGTGGTTTCAGCACTACGGGCGTCATTTGATTCAATGTTCTTATCAAAAATATCACTTAACCCTAGATAACGCTCCAAAGTTGGGCAAAATTTTAGTGAGGAAAAACTGGCATGGCCACATTTAAAGGGGTCCCTTGACCTCTGACCTCAAAAGTTTTTGATCCCAAATCACAGCATGGCTTTTTCTATGGTGTTCCTCAAGGTCTTGGTGTCTTAATGTGGTATTTTGGAGGGATTATTGATCATTTTTATCAATTCTCCAGTGGTAAAAAATGGTTAAAGTTAGCAATATCAACACAAAAATTGCGTATGAGACATAATAGAGCATGGGGATGACCATCATATACTTCTGTCTTAATGTTCTAAACCTTTATACACTTTTACATTTAATTTTAAATAATTAATTAATTAATTGATATTTATTTCTTGCAACTTGACTCACAGTGCTGAGCTGCATCTCAAATTAATCTTCAGGTTGCCAGCTTTCAGATGATGTACACCACTTCTATGTGACATCTACTGTTGACCTGCTATCTCCCCCTAAAGACCTCCTAAAAAAGACAAAAACAGAGCTATTGTGGGTCTCAGAGGGTTAAAGCAGGTTTAACTCTTATTTTAGTTAGTATAAGTTTCTAAAGTACACTAAAAAAACTGAGGATTTTCCTCAGTGTGGCTCCGACAGCCTCCTTTTATACATAACCCAGACGGTTATGGTTCAAATCTTTCTGACCATTTCTCTCCAACAATAAGCAGCTTTAATGAATGTGAATGGCTCTTGAATGTTTACATGTGCTCAGTAATCCTGGTGAAATTTAATTCAGAAATAAAAAAAGCGCCGGAGCCTTGAGGCGGCTCTGATAAGGCAGCTTTAAAATCCCCCTCCTCAGCCGCATTATGACGGCAGCCCTCTCAGCTGTTTACAGACAAGAAATACGAGCTTCGCTGCTCTTTAGTGGGTTCTCACGGGCCGAACGCTTAAAATTAGAGTTTACAAAATGTAAGCAACGTCTTCAGCAGACTTGGCGACAGACCTTTTAACTCCTCACATACTAATGGGAGATACTGTTTCTGGTTTATGCATTGGGAGGTATGTCACAGAGGGTCGAGACTGGCCCCTTGAAACTGGCCCCCTGTAAGTTGACTGACAACTCCAAGTGCAGCGGCTAACACTATTAACCTTTAACCAGTCAATCATCCAATCACATAAAGAAGTCAAACGTGTGGTATTCCCAGAGATGTTAACTATTCGCTGTGTACACGGGGGTCAATTTCAGGCTACAACGTTCCCCTCGAAACTGTATAAACGCCGTCAACTGTGTTATTCCAGCACAGTCGCACAGCAGTTTGTGAAGTAGTCACAAAATGTAATGTATTGATTCGTATGTAATACACGTAATTGTAAACCGGGAAGTATAAAGAGAGACAAACGCCGTGTAGTGAGGAGGTCGGGGTGGAAGGGTGGGTCCAAAAACACCAGACTTTCGCCCAGAAGACCGGTGTTCATGTTTCGTGTGAAACCAGAAGTCAACGTTGATTTATTTGTCATGTAACTTCTGTACTTAAGTTTCGGTAACAGATAAAGCAGAGCGAAAACATTAACGAAAGGCAGTGCCGAACATGAAAAAGACAACAGAAATTAAACAAATCTAACATAAAATAAAGTAGAAATAAACATGTGAGAGTATACATTAACTTTTCTGTTTAGTGAGGAAGAAATCGTTGACACATATTGTTCCATTTCCTTCATATATTTAAAGAATTGAGGCTTTTTTGGGGGGTAAATTTATGAATGTGGAGTTTGGTGAGAATTAAAATTAGATTAATAAGGAAAAATGCAAGACTGTCTTTGTTACTGTGATCATAGCAACCAGATATAATATTTCTATAGTACCATGATCTTTTCCTAACGCTAGTAAGTAGTTTTTGTCACGTAACTTATGTACTTAAGTTACTCCACTTCCGGTGTTATTTTAACCCAAACCACCATCCAAGTCGTTTTGTTGCCTAACCAGTTTGACCTTTTCAACGTTAGGTTTAGGAAAAGCATCATGCAACTAAGTAAAATACGCACGAAAACAATGTAACATAAGTACGTAAAACATGTCACAAATGTCACTAAAAAACAAACCGGTCTCAAACTCTATTCTCCTGGTTGAAAGTCCTGTGTTTGTTGGACTCATCCACCTCTCCTCCCGCCAATTGTAAGCTGACTTTTTATTTTACGTCACCAGTTCTGAGCGTAGCGTATTTACATGGATGCATTTACATTGGACTTACATGGTGTACAAATTACACGGCAAAAGCAAGAAGGCCACACTTATTGCACACTAAATGCCTTGGGAATTATGTGTAATTTATGCCCTCTTTGTGAGACAGGGCAGGAAATAGGGTGACCAGGTGTCCCACTTTACTTTGGACTGTGCAGCATTTTTATCCCAGTTGATGTTGTTCCACATATTGAGACGATGACCCACATTTTCATTGGCTCTAGTTTTCTGCAGGACAGACGCTTTTTTTACAATCTAGCTTTCATCCAACGGATGTGAAGAAAGCAGGGAAGTCTGTCATCACAGCGTTGTGTTTGCTGTCAAACTGCCCAAACGTGGGTCAAGTGCAGGTTAACATTTCACCATCTTTGCTACGGTTGCCCAACGGATACATTGCGAGTTACCGCAAAATCCCAAGCTGTGCAGATTTAGGCCGGATGGTATGATGGAAATTACCACAAAGAAAAGGAAAAAGAGCTATAACAAAGACTGTGAAACTACTTATAAGTATTTATGGAAGGAGAATCTCAGAGTTTTTTTGTGAAATTATTTTTCAATTTCACACGACGACATGAAGCAACACAGTTCATGTGAGAATCACAAGAAACGTGTGCATCAAAAAGAGACGTTAGATCTATAGATGCATTCGGGAAAAGCATAGCGATGTTACAAGATAAGGGGCAGAATAAAAATGTTGATTATTTAAATTAGACAGACATTATATCAACATTGTAGACTACCTCTCAGCCTTGGCAACGTGTCCCACATTGTCCCACACAAACTATCTTTGTCCCACATTAGGTTTGTTGGGATCTGGTCACCCTAGCTGGAAATATGTCATCAGTATATGAGATCGTCCATCGTCACAAACATTCAGCATTCATCCGTACTATATGCCTTTCTTTTTTACTACAGTCTAAACAAACTTATGTTTCAGTTTAATTTTATGTCTCTGTCCTAGATACGACAGGAACAAGTCGTGTTTCCACCTCATCCTGCAGAGTGAACACAGGTATAATCTCTGTCACGGTAGAACGAACTAAACACGAAGCTGCAGCTTTGTTTTATTTGCTTGTTTACACCTCAGCTCAGCGTGGGGGCACAGGATGATTTAAAAGGGAAATGGTAACCAGGGGAAACTGGAAATAGCGGTGACCAGCGCTCACCAACAATAGCTGCAGTGAAAGCAACAATGACAACGAATGGAGGCTTTAGAAACTCTGTTTTGTGCTGAAAAGATGGAAACAAAGGCAATAAACCGGACGCTGGGAAGAAAAGCTTTTGAACAAGGCAACACAAGCGGTGATGTGATATTTTAAACCTGTCACAGTGGGGGGGTTGAACAATGTGAGCCCTCCAGCGTGTGCAATGCCCTGCAGCTTCTTGTTCTCTCAGAGGCCTCGGTGTTGTAAATATATGACCAGCTTCTTATCATCTCGGCTTCAGTGCATTAGAAATAGGTACCCACGAGTCTCCCCTTTACAGACTTGTTCACTTTATGATAATCACATGCAGTTTGAGGCAAGTCATAGTCAAGTCAGCACACTGACACACTGACAGCTGTTGTTGCCTCTTGGGCTTGAGTTTGCCATGTTATGATTTGAGCATATTTTTTATACTTAATGCCGTATCTGTGAGGGTTTCTGGACAATATTAGTCATTCTTATACACATGCATTTGCATAAAGCAGCATATTTGCCCACTCCCATGTTGATAAGAGTATTAAATACTTGACAAATCTCAGAAAAGGACAGATAAAAAAATGTGACAAATGTGAAAAAACATTTGAATCGATTGACAACCCTAGTTTTCACTTTGCAAATGTAGTAGTTTTAAGCCCAACCATGTATTTCTTTCCTAACCCTACAGCAACTATAGTGGTTTTGATGCTGAAACTAAAGTGACAAGTTGTGATGAGAGCGTGTTCGTAACCCTGTAGGATCATCAGGTCCTCTGTGTGTTTCTGAGAAGTTTAGTTTCTTTCTTTTAGACCTTCAGATTTCACTGTCTTTAGGCAACGAATATTAAACTGAATTAAATGTTGATAAAGTGGCTCTCCTCCACAATGATAATCCTGGCAGTGTGGAGGCGGCTTTGAACAAGTATTTAAACCATCATGAGGAAAATAACATTTACAGAATGCATAATTTAACAGTTAAATGAATAAATATAATGAGAGACTTCTGTGCCAAGGAGCACTGAAGCTGTTCAGGAGGCTCACGGTGGGGCAAATTGTGTTAATTCAGAGAGTTTCTTTTTAGTTTTACATCTAATTATTTCATATTGGACGTCTTTTTTGTGCCTTTGACTGTGACACTAGACCTTCTGTACATGTAAAACCCTGATTGTCACCACAAATTTCAGGCAAAAGCCGCCTTTACCATTTGTTACACACATTTGGTGCTAAATTTAACAATTCTTTACCACTGGAGAATTGATAAAAGTGATAAATAATCCCTCTAAAATACCACATTAAGACACAAAGACCCTGAGCAACACCACAGAAAAAGCCATGCTGTGATTTGGTATCAAAAACTTTTGACATTTGGAGATTTCTGCAAGAATTGCATTTTTTGGCGATTGGATGGCGAGCACTTCTGTTGTGTAAACTTCTCAGAAACCTCCTTATTGCCAATCTAGCTAGGAAAGCCATCCATGCTCTGAATGCTCTAGGTCTCTAGTTTGTGGCTGTAAAGTTTCATGAGGCTGTGATTATCCTAGAGGTCACCAAAGGTCATTTTATACAGTGAGGTCACATTTTAAAAAATGGTTTCACTACAATGAAATGGCTCCTATGGGGACTAACATCATCACACATGAATACAGTTGGGCTCATTGGATCCACAAGAGTCTCAGCTTTACAGTGATACCCAATTTATGTAATTCAAGACTGTTTAGGGACCCCAGTATGCAAATACACCCATAGAACCCATTTTCATTCACATATCTTGAGGTCAGAGGTCAAGGGACGCCTTTGAAAATGTCCATGACAGTTTTTCCTCGCCAACATTTAGTCCATCTTTGGAGCGTTATTTAACCTCCTTCCCAACATGGTAGTATGACATTGTTGGTACTAATGGATTCCTTATGTTTTCTAGTTTCATATGATATCTGTGTCTTCACTCTAGCCCTAAAACCTACTAGTTTAAATTACAACACTTCATCCCAATGTGACAGCTGCAGTGTTACATTAACAATGAGAGTGTTTCCTCCTGTGGTCCTCTATGGACCACCGTGTACGTACATGTTCAATGAACACGCTGCACCTGACAGGCTGCCTGTGCTCTGCAGGGTGTTTATTCTGCACGGAGCAGGGTGATTGTATTCAATCAGACGGAGGACAAAATGTGTTGTGATTAATTTCCTCTTGGCTCAGACTAAATTGGCCATCTGGCTTACAAGAGCACACACAGGGTGTGTGGGAGTGGGCCTATTGACCCACTTCAAGCCCCTCAGGGCCGAATATTACCTATATGTGGGTCAAGGACTCTCTGGGACGCAGTTGTGTATGATTGTAGATAAATCTATATGGATATAGGACTGAAGTGTATTAATTGTTGCTGTGGAATATTGTTTTGGGTAACACTTCATTTTACAGGTCTGCAAATTTCATGGTAATTAGGTGATAATTAGCAAGTACCCTTTTTGAAATTTCTTTGGAATTACTGCCAAATTACCGCAATATTAACTCCAAATGTATCAGAAATTACTTTATTATAAACATTATGTATGCTAAAATAGTATATAATGGTTAAAATAGGGCCCTTAGCCTTGAGAAGCAGCTGTGAGCTGCTTTTCATCGGAGGTGGAAAACCAAAACTAACAGAAGACACTTCTGATCAGACACACCATGATCACCATTGTGTGACTTATTGTCACTAATTGTCATTAATTCATTCATTATTTAAAATGAATTGTGAAAGTGTATAAGGGTTTAGAACATTATGATCGAAGTATTTAATTTCCATCCCCATGCTCTATTATGTCTCAGCAATTTTTGGGTTGATACCACTTGAGAATTGATAGCAATGATCAATAATCCCTCCAAAATACCACATTAAGACACCAAGACCCTAAGGAACACCATAAAAAAAGGCATGCTATGATTTGGAATCAAAAACTTTTGAAGTCAGAGGTCAAGGGACCCCTTTGAAAATGGCCATGCCAGTTTTTCTTCGCTAAAATTTAGCCCAACTTTGGAGCGTTATTTAGCTTCCTTTCCGTAGCCGTATCCCGTGGTAGTATGACATGGTTGGTACCAATGGATTCCTTAGCTTTTCTAGTTTCATATGATATATGTGTCTTCACTCTATCCCTAAAACTGAATCTACTAGAACCTTTGGAAGACGGTAAAGTCAGGTTTCAGGGGGTTAATAGTCATGCCATTCACTGTGGATTGAGAGCGACAGCAGATTTAATTTCAGTCCTGCACTTTGAATTTTGACGATGATATGTTCCTTTGGTTTACACTTAGATCACAGATCATTCCTTCCATCCATGTGCCAGGTAATTGGGTGTGATCTTTGATTCAAATCTCAACTTTAAGAAGAAATTCATAGTGAACTGCCTGCTTTAAACTACCTCCTGAATCAGATCGCGTCTGTCCTTCAGTGACGTGGTAAAGGTTGTATGAATCCTCTCCGTTAGACTAATGCAGCTTAATGTGTTCCTGCATTAGTCAGACACAACTCCTACACTCATAAACACAGCTGATAGATCTTCTATGTGAACCTAAGTGTGGCCTCAGGACAGTCTGTCCTTGCTGGTCACAGATCTAGCGTCTACCTGCAAGGCATTAGATGTTTCCGTTCTCTGGGATGTACCTGAGACTTACAGACTTCATAAGTCTGTTAGATAATCCACAGTGAGTCCTCAGTGAGAGCATATAGGGACTATCTTTTGCAGAAAGTATGCAGAAAATAAGGTAGTTCCAATAAAAACAGTTGAGCTCTGTGGATTATGCAGAGTAATAGAGAGACGCTGTGTCTGGAAAGATATGTTGCTGCTGAATATTTAAATGTAATTCCTCAGTGCTTAGAGCAAACTAAGCACTAATGCAAAACCACAAGCTAAATGCTGGTGGAGACAGAAATCAAATCCTGGATGAATAAAACCAAAGGGATGGATGCCACTAAGAGGAAATGAAGAAATGGGTTTGTTTGTTTGTTGGTAATTTGGGTGAGTCAACCTTTGAGAGTCATAGTTTCACTGTGTCGACATATACTGTGTTATTTCTCAATCTATGATTTAAAGTATAAGTAAGTTTAAGTGTAACCTCTATTCTAGAAAGTGCTATAAACCTAAAGTTATTATTATTATAAGTAGTACCAGTATTACATAAACTGTATACATGTATTTTTAGCCCTGCTAGCAGTGTTGCTCTGTGGATGTTAGTGGACTAAACTAAGATGGTGAAGCATTATACCTGCTAAACATCTGCATGTTAGCATTGTCATTCTGAGCATGCTGACGTTAGCTGAAAATCACTGCAGTGCCTATACGTACAGCCCAGCTCGTTCTCATTCCCATGGTGACAAATACTGATGCTTTGTCACAGCTGTCTGCGTTTGGTACCGCCACACGAGGCACTCGGTATGAGATGCACCGGGTTTTCCATTAACTACAATGTAAACCCATCCACGACAATAGTGAATACACAGAGAAAGTGCTGTGGTGACGTAGTTTAAAGAGTGAAAGAAATACACAGTGGGAGGAGGGTGGGAGGGGAGATGGATGGGCTCAACAACACAGGGGGGGTCTGACAAAGCGTCAGTATTGCGCCCATAGATTGTTTATAAAGATGGACGACATGACAGCTACCCAAAAGTGAAGCCAAAACATCTTGATCGCCCCCTAGTGGCTGGCTGCAGTATAGGTCACGCCCCTCCATGTTAGCAGAAGGGAGTACACGTCAAATAAATGATTCCCAAATATGGTTTCTGTCATTATCACGCTGATGTTTGTTCATTTTTCTGATAAGTTTGGTTTTAATTAGTTATTTGATGCTATAAAAAGGGGGTGAGACGTCATGATTGACAGCTGTGATTCTCTCATCACTAACAAGCTGCGGCCGTGCTTAGCTCGCGATTGGTTCGGGAGAATGTGTGGGCGGGACTTCGATACCAGGGCTCCAGCTCCCCCAATCACTACTGCGCAGACTCTGGCTCCAAATGACGTCAAAATCTCAAGATGGAAGCTCCCGTATATCCGGGATGTTGTGGCTTCACTTTAATACAGTGGGAGGAAATGGAGACGCATCGTCCATCTTTAAATACAGTCTAAATATGTGACGAGTTGGGATGAGAATGTGTTTCACAGCCTCACAGAGGTGCTAGCATGGCTTTAGTCTAGTAGTCTATTAAACATTGGATGTGCTTTGAAATACTAAACTTAAATGATGTTATCATAACAAGAAATATAAAAATAAAGATCAGAGAGTTATTTGTTACGCATTCATAAAAGATCATGCATTCATAAAAGCAGAGCTCCATGTTGGATATGACATACTATAAAAGTTGCCCTCTTTTCATCAGCACTGCACTGGTTGGATTTAACAGTCTGACTCCAATCTGACAAAGAAACACTTTGAGGAGCAGAAGAAGATGCTCGGCAGCACATCAGCCTCCTCCAAAATGCTGTTTGATGGTTGTTGAAGAAGAAGGTAAAACTGTGAAAGTCTACTGCGTACAGTCTGCTTTCTGTGGTTGCTATAGGAACCGGCCGTCCAAACCCCCAGAAAGCCAGAATGTGTGTAATCAGCTCTCCAGAGCGGGAGGAGGGGGGAGTCCTGTAGGGTTACTCCCAAAGAGATCTCTTAAAATAAAGATGAATTCCCTTTTTTCTTTCACTCTGCAGGCCATGAAACATCTCTCTATCTCTCTCAGATTTCCTCATTCCTCATGCACCCGTTTAACAAGTGGATGTAATCACGTTCCCCTCTTATTAAATATGCATATTTAATTTGGCGCTCACTTCATATTTCCATGAGGTGAAGGAGTGGCTGTCGTGGGACTCAATTTACTAATGAGGAGGGGAAAGATCTGGGATCTCAAAGCTGGGAGAGCACAGAGCTGTGTTTTCTTTATGACCCGTATTTTGTTGAATCATTTACTTAATTTATTTCACCTCCTCTCCGCTGAGTGGAGAGATATACATGTTGCCTGCTGTTGGTCTGGACTCCCTTTCTCATCAGAGAGAGTCAAGAAGTTGATGATTTGAACGCAGATTGTTTCTGTTCCTGCAACTTATCCTCACACAACGGTTTGTGTGATGTCTTATGGAAAGTTATTCCCCATTTTTCATGCGTTCTCCTATGAATATCCAGCAACACGTGCCAGTTTCTGATCATTACATGCATACAGTCTTTTCAAAATAAACTTCTGTCTTCACAGAAAACAACTTTGTTAGGTTTAGGCAGCAAAACTACTTAGTTAGGCTGACGAAAAGATCATAGTTTGGGTTTAAAGGGACTGTATGTAACTTTTTACATGAATAAATGTTTTTTAATCATTTTTTATTGCCAATATGTGAACAGGTTGTAACCCTTACCTAAAAACCCTCCACGAGGTAAAGGGAAATCCAACGGATGTGACATCATGCACGCTCGCGAGTGCCTTAGCCGTGGTTAATGTTCTAACGCCAACAAACGACCAGCCTTCACCACAACTCAGACTCCAACACAATCTCCACGGAAGCACAATAAAAAAAAGTTATATCTGGTGAAGCCCGTCTGTGAAACAGGAATGTGACCGACGTCGGGCAAAAATGTATGCTGTGGGTGAATAGCAAAGCCAGTGCGAAGAGAGTAATTGCGAGCAACATGACGCTGACTGTCGTTGACTTAACAGCCACAGGTGTCAGTGTTAACAAGCAATTTTTGATTCTTACAGAGTCCCTTTAAGTACGGAAGCTATGTGACAAATAAGTCAACGTTGACTTCTGGTTTCACGGGACACAAACAACAATCTGTGTTTTTGGACCTGCACCCATCCACCTCTTCCCTACGCAGCATTTAATGCTCTTTATTCTTCCTGGTTCACGATTATGCGGCTTCAACATGAAATGATTTTGTGGGATATATATACGAATTACAGTGCATTAACGGTGTATGAGAACAGCCTGTTTCAGTTACATGGTGGGGGGCCTTATAGGACCTGTTCAGACCTGCTTGGATTCATCAAAACCCCTCAGGATGTATCCTTAAGTTTTTATCATTTGGGCAGATGAGGACACATAATGTGATGCTAAAATGCTAATGTGATGCTAAAATATTGAACTGTTCCTTGGTGAAGAAGGAACCCATTTGAACTCGGCATGTCAGCACATGTGACTTTATTTTAAAGCTTGTAAAAGGGCGAACTTGTAATATACCCGGAGCAGGCAGCCGACAGCAGAAATCAGGTAATATTGTTGCTACAATAACCTACTCAAACAATTAATAGTTTCCATATGTTAGCTGACAATAAACAGCTGGCACAGGAGCAAAGGTTTTAACTCCACTGAGGTCTACAAACTTTGTTTGTAAGGAGGCTAAATAACGCTGCAAACTTACGCGACATTTTGGCGAGGAAAAACTGGCATGGCCATTTCCAAAGGGGTCCCTTGACCTCTGACCTCAAGATATGTGAATGAAAATGGCCTCAGGACACTTTACAGCCACAAACTAGAGACCTAGAGCATTCAGAGGATGGATGGCTTTCCAAGCTAGATTGACAATAAGGGGGTTTCTGAGCAGTTTACACAACAGAAGTGCTCGCCATCCAATCGCAGGAAAATGAATTTCTTGCAGAAATCTCCAAATGTCAAAAGATTTTGATACCAAATCACAGCATGGCTTTTTCTATGGTGTTCCTCAAGGTCTTGGTGTCTTAATGTGGTATTTTGGAGGGATTATTGATCATTTTTATTAATTCTCCAGTGATAAAAAATGGTTAAATTTAGCACCAAGTCTGTGTAACAAATGGTATCAACCCAAAAATTGCTGCAAACTTATGACACATAATAGAGCTAATTAATCTTAATGATTATTTCTGATTAATGACTGGAACAACTTGACACACAGTGCTGAATGCATCTCAAATTAATCTTCAGGTTCCCAGCTTTCAGATGATGTACACCACTTCTATGTGACATCTACTGTCGACTTGTTATCTCCCCCTAAAGACCCACCTGTACTCCCTCTAAAAAAGACTGAGACAGGGTTAAAGCAAGTTTTAAAGATCTTGGACAATAAAGCTAAAAACACCACAAAATCAGACCATCACCAACATAAATACAGAAATGTCCGTATCACAGTGAGCTTTCCTCTCCTGGATCAGCCTCTTTAGTCACAATCACCTCTCCTCTATGAGCCACTTCCTCGCCTCTCTTTTAATCAGTCTGTCCAGATGGAAACTGCCTTTCTCTTTCATATATGCTGTCTGAGAGAAAGCTTGTGTATTTGGGACCTACTCGACCAGAGACACCCCCTCTCTCTCTTTCTCTCTCCCGGCCTCCCTACTGAGTGGTTCCCAGGCCGGGAGAGGAGGTGAGCACAGATAAGAGGTCTTTATCTGCGTCCCGGTGGGAAGGTGGGTTAAGTTTAAGGTGAAGGTTTGACAAGGCGGCCCGGGCTGCTCGCTGCGGCGGTTCCCTCCTTCCTTTCTCCACCTCCCGATGCGAAGGCTCAGACTCAGTCCCCGATCCCCATGTCCTTGGGCTCATTCTTGACGGCCCCCACTGCTCCACGCTTTAATGAGAAAGATGAAAGAGGTGCAGGCTGGGAGAATACCCAGCCCTCCTCCTCCTCCTCCATTCACTTTGCTGCTCGTCCCGTTTGTTCAGTCTCTCTCTGGCCCTCCAGCACTAACTCATCCAACACTTTTTGCTCGAGTGGGGGGAAGTTCTGCTGTAATAAATTGGGAGTGAGGCTGGTTTCCATTTTAAATTTTTCAGGTATTATTCCCTCTGATCTTATGTGCAAATTTCTTTCCATCCTATATTTCTTTGTGTTCTACTGTAGGTATGTTTAAATCATAAAGCCGAAATCTTTCCAGTCTTTTCCTTACGATGATAACGGTGTTCATGAAGTTTTTATTATTATGTCATGCATATAAATATGTCCTCTTTTCCAGGCTTTTGGGACAAAGCAACACATTAAAAATAAGCAGCCAATTCAATTTATATTTTAGAGTTCTCTCTCGGCTACTCTGGCCCATTTGGTGCCCTCGGCGAAATTCGGATTTGGATCCCATTTGCAGAGAACATTTTTGCAAAGTTATACTGCGGGATTAACAGAATTATTAACAAAGTCAGACAGTCCTAGTGACAGCAAATATTATTTTTGCTTCAATAACATGTATTGAAAAGGTGCTATGTTCAATATTCTTTGTTAATACTGTGTAATTATTTGGTTCACTGTAAAACTATGAGCCTTATGGAAGCAAATGTGCACCACCCAGAAGGTGTCGACCTAGGCGACCTGATTAAAAGTACCAGTTCAATTTACAACTATGTACATTATATATTCTGGATTTGAAGTCATAAAACTCTTAAGGGGCAGAATAAAATGGTGATTACTTTATGCACAAAATTACATTAGAAAACTCCCACAATTTGTGGTCTTGTTACCATTTCTTTTATTCTGCATGATGACATTTCAACTGGGGCTGGCAAAATTAACGTGGTGTAGAATGACCTAAAAATATGAATAAAATGTCCGAAAAATATGAATGTCCAAAAAATATTGGTAAAATGTCCAATAAATATTAGTAAATATCCAAAAAATATGAGTAAAATGTCCCAAAAATATTAGTAAAATGTTGATAAAGTGACTGAAAAATAATAATGTCCAAAAAATATGGTAAAATGGCCTAAAAACATTAGTTTTTGATATCTTTCTTTGTGCAGATAGTTGTTACCCAACATCTCTGAGTTTAGTTTCCTTTAATATTACAGCAAAACCAGTCTCTTATCGTTATTTCCATCTGCTACAGTTGACTAGCAGTAATCTATTTAAAAAAGAGGCCAGAATAACACTAAAAAAGGGAGTTTCCCAGTCCTGATGTGGCCCCCGGAGTCTTGATAATTGTCTAGTTCACACTACAGCAGCACCACTTCCTAATTACTAACATTCACTCAGTGAAATTGATGATTGACCTTGATGGCATGTGAACAATAAGCACTATAGTTCAACACCTCCTCATCGCTCAGAGTCCTGCAGCAGCAGATGGCGGACTGTGATCGCCCTCAAGAGATGTAATCCATCTGGGGAAATGAGTCCCAGAAATCCCCAAAAAAGACAAAAATAAAGACGAGATTGAAGGTTTTAATGGATGAAATCTACTCAGTGTGTTTACATTAACAGCTTCAATTCAATGCCTCCACCTTGTGGTCATTTTAATGTATTGCAGTGAAGTACTAAATGCTTTATGAAGGATGGAAGTAACAGGAACACCAAAGAAAAAGCCATGCTGGGATTTAGTATAAAAAACTTTTGACATTTGACTTTTGACAAGAGGACTTTTCTCTAATTTAATCTATAATATTTCATAATTTCCCTATCATTTAAATGAAATAATCTGAGAGGTTTGGAGGGGAAACAGTGAAAACAAGAACATGTGTTTCTTTGGAGGAGTGTTTTATTAAGCACTTTCTGTAAGGCGAAAATACACTGCAGCTGCTGAGCAACACACTATTTATTTCCTTATGTGAATATGATGCAAATAACTTAGTTATCTGCATATTCAGTAACATTTTCTTTTCATAATATCCTCCTGTAACAACCTTAGCGTCACTCAGTAAGACCTGGTCTATGACCTACCCGTACAAAGTATTGCTTTGACCATCACTTACACAATAAAATCAAAAAAGATGCTGATAAACTCATAGCAACAACAATCACAACATGGATAAAGAGCTCTAAAGACAACATTAGAGCTAATGGTAACTTTTTGGAGGATTTTTTGGTGATTCTGTTCGTTATTTAAAGTCCTTATAAGCGCTTGGACTTGTCCTGGGTTTTGGTGTATTTCTGGTAAACCATTGCCAGTGTGGTGAAGAAGTTTCCCATGAAGATCACCATGTAAGAGCAGCCGCACATCGCAACCTACACCACAGCAATAGAACAGAGAAAAGCTCAGTCAGAGGCTCTTTAAGACTCACAGAACTTTTGGAGAATATGGTGTTACAGAAGCGAATATCTGTATGTTTATCTGTATTCAGACGTTGTTCAGTCTCCACTGAGTCTAAATAAAAGCTGTGTGACTGTTAATGGCCGATATGACGATATATATCATCAAAACAATATAAAAATGTCTATCGTATATATTTTTCTATATCGTTTCTATCGCAATAAAGTCCAGGCCTATATTTATTTATGTTTTCTCTATAATTTCACTTCACATTTTACATTTAAATTCTTAATAAAATGAGAAAATATTCATTTGTCAAGTATTTACAGAAACAGGCTTTACCATGAAGTTATCTTATATAAACTATTTATTAATTGAATTACCAGAAAACATGCTGTTGTGATATATATATATATATCGTTATCTTTTTATAATTTCAAAAACAGCTTTATGGACATTTATCCTCAATGGACATCAGCCATCCTTCCATACACAGTCTGAATGGGAGTTATGACTCTAAGAAGAAGTGGTATTCTGGCAAATTTCACGAGTAAATGAACGAGGGAGCGTTGAAGCTCTTACGGTGTACAAACCTGCCACTCTTTACACTCCGGGAGCTGAAACATCCGGAAGAGTGTCAAACCGTTGTAGAGCTGCCAGAACTGTAAGAGGAGGAACAGTCAACAGTCACGAATGCTCTAAAACTGTGGAGTAAAAAAAGGTTTTAAAAGGACCAATATGTAATTTATTTGTTAAATGCTGTTTGTTGAAATCATCTGAGAGGTTTGGAGGTGAAACAGTGGAGCGTTATTTGGCCTCCTTCCCGACATGCTAGCATGACATGGTTGGTACCAATGGATTCCTTAAGTTTTCTAGTTTCATATGATATTTGTCCTTTCACTCTAGAAAAACTGAGCCTACCGCAGCCTCTGAAAGACAGTAAAGATGGTCTCAGAGGGTTAAACACAAGGAGAGATATTCAGCTCGAGGGGTGTAGATGTACAGTTCACAAGTCTGCCTACGTAAAAACACCTTATACTTGCACACAATCGGCAGGCAACAGACAGGTTTGAGCACATTTCAGCCTCAGATTCTCAGATCACAAACTCATGCTACCACTATACTATAGTCGGATAGAAGCCATTATTGGGTTAATTTATCCGTCTGCATCGAATTACGGGTGATAAGGCGTGATGTCCGTGGCTGACCACATGCATCAGCGGCTGATCTAACGAGCTTCCGGTGAGTGCAAAACGGCTGTGTGCGATTTGAGACAACACTAATCTGTCGAAATTCATGCACTACGTAAGTACATAGTGTACACAGTGTACTACGTGGAAGTGTACTAATGGAAGTATCCAAATTGAGATGCAGTTTATGACTTTTTCTCTCCCCGACCCGCCAGAAATCCACTGTCAGAAACTCGTCTTTACGCACACTTTGACTATCACAAACACACTCAATAAAATCTAGTCATTAGGCATTGAAAATTATACATTATAAATAAACCACAGGAGTTTCTTGGGGTGCTAGGGGGAGTGTTATGGCTATCCTAGGGGTAGCTACAGCACCAACAAGCCCCAGTAAGTAAGCAGTGAGCACTAATAAGAGAGAGGCTACTCACTTGACCGAAGAACAAGAAAGGAAGGAGGAAGGTCAAGCCTCTCCACATCCAGGACTGGAAACCCTCTGAACACCAGAAGAGGAAACCAGAATTAGAAATTGAATTATTATTATTATTGAAATCCAATAAATCGGCCGTTATTCTTGGTTTTCCTTACATAAAAACACAAACATTTTGATGAGGATCCCTTTAAAATAAATAAAAAGAAACAACTTTTGTTCTGAGAGAAATACAGTACGGTGGAACAAGAGTCTTCAGCCATGCTAGCGGCTCTGTGAGGCTGTAATTAGCAAATATTTTCAGAGTCATTCAACTACAAGCTTAGACCTGCACTCACCGACTGTAATGTCCATGGTGTGTCCTTCTCCCAGCGCTCTGAGTCTGTACAAGCAGCCACTCTGGTAGTAGTACTGGAGAAACTGGACGAAACCTATTTAAGCAACAGAGAGAACAGAGAATAAATTAAAAAAGGAAACTGTTCATTGTTGGCAAAGATATCACTTATAAAATACAGTCGTGGACTATTTCAAATGTAAATAATACATTTGGCGACTGAATTGTTTGTTTTTATCTCTGTTAAAATAGTTATTATCGAAGGAAAGAAGAAAAACATCCCTATAACAGCTGATTCCAAAACAGCATACTATGCTGATTAGTGTACAGTGTATAGTAAGCTTTGAAACTCTTACTTTGGTACAGACAGTATGTCAGGAACTGGTTCCTAAACATCTGGTAGAGAGCGCCTTCAGGCCTGCGAACAAACACAACATCTGGTTAGAGTGGAGCACAAACCTAAACTTCTACGGCACTGAAGTTGAAAAGAGCAAAAGCATTTTGATGGTAACGTTTCAACACGAGTTAAAGAAGATTAATTATACGCACGTCACGTAGGTGTGAGGCTATCAGAACAGCGTCAGTAAAGAAAACGGTAATGCCTGCACACGACTACATGCCACAATATTTCTATTGACTATGTTTTGATCCTGCTTGGATCTTCGTCAGGTCAAAATCTTTGGAAACAACAACCATATTTATACATATAGCACACCGACAGGCAAATAAGCTCTGTGATGGCGAGTGAAAATATAATAGCTTTCTCTTTGGAGTAAGAGGGTATCTAAATCGCCTCCTCTTCTTGGAGATCCAATGAAATTTTTCAACACGAACCAATCAATACATCATTATAATATTTTGTACAGTTATGGTGAAAGTGTAAAACTCTTCCTCTAAAGAAAAGTGGATCACATCACTCACCAGGTGAGCATGACTCCAGACAGGAAGGTCGACACGTAGTGATGGAAAACCCACCAACCTTTGATCCTGAAACAACATGGAAGGACTCACACTGAAGGAAACAGGACTGTATGAAGTAGACCAACAGGATGTTATGATACAAGAGATACAAGCTAGGTCTATGTGACATCAAACTAAAAAGTTGTAGGGTTATCATATATATTTATTACACGGCTGTGTTGAATACTCGATTCTGATTGGTCAATCACGGCGTTCTACGGTCTGTTATTTCTTTATAACAGACTGTTGCTATGTATAGCAGACCGTTGCTATGTATAACAGACCGTTGCTATGGACACAGCTCTGATGTCGGACTCTGGCGGACCGTTTTTGTGTCAAATTATTGATTTCTTAAGTAAGTAGCCGTGTAATAAGTGGGATAATGTACAGCTAGCGGGTCATTGTTGTGAAAGAATCCCCTTCAGGGCGAGGAGAGACCACGGCATCGCCCTGTCGGGGGTTTCTTTCACAACAATAAGGAAGGTAAACAGCCAACATGTTAACCCTCAGTTTAGCTGCAGGGGGCCGCTGCAGACAGCTGCATAGATGAAAATGAGAACATACAATATCTGTTACCTGACACGTGTGAGTGAAAAACGCATCTGATATGCTTGCAGTCTAGACGAGAGGTAGATAATTATTAAAAAACTAAATTTGTGGCAGACCTTGAGCCGTTGCTGATGAGGATACTCTCCCGGATGGTGAGTGTGCAGTAGTACCACACCAACAGGAAGTTGAACAGGGCATCTAGAGCTCTGAAACAAGAACCAAAAAAGGAACATAAATACGTTAAACACAACCAAATCCACACATATAAAGGAAGTAATTCATTCATTCATCCATACGGAGAGACTACACCAGCCGTGCAGCAAAGGCATACAGCAAGTCCTCTGTCTACACTGGATCTGATCAGGTCATAATAATCACATATATCCAAATAACGTTTAAGGGTTCATTATCAAAACGTTCTGTTTATGTAATGAGCTTTATATAATATACACACTATGGGCCCTATTTAAGCGATCTGTAGTGCATGGTCTAAAGTGCATGGCGCAAATGTAGTTAGGGCGTGTCCAACTCCATTTTTTTTATTAAAATGGCACATAATATGGACGCAAAGTACGGCGCAGCAGTTTTCTGCTGAGGAAACATGTACTTATTTTTGTCCTTGTGCTGCTGCAACACCTGAATATCCCCTCTGGTGATCAAGAAAGGCTTATCTTATCTTATCTGATATGAAAACATCAGTCAGTATATCAAAATTGTAGTATTGGCCTCAGACTCTAGCATGCATGTAACAGGAATTATGTTGGTGACTTAATAACTGTAGTGAATTAGGCCATGAATTAATACTTTTGTATTAATTCATAATTTAATTCCCTTTGTTACAAGAACTAAATCTCACCTGTAGCTGAACAAAAAGCGGCATGTGAAGGAGAAGACGAAGAGAATGACCGTGAGGACCAGTTTGAATTTCTCGTATTCGTCTTTGTAGGCAAACCTGAAAGGATGTTAAAATAAAGTGATGTTGACGTGACTTTAAAGACATTTCTGGGGGTTGTAAGAAAAGGAAAGTCAGTGTGACTTACTTTGTCTGCTTGTTGAGGAGAGTTACGTTGACGTTTCCTAAAACAAGAGTGAGGTATAACCTAAACACGAAGAGATGTCAGTCATTCACAATGCATCTTTTAATCATTTTGTTGTTTTAAAATGTGAATAGATTCAAATAAAATGTGGTGCTTCATTAGCTGAAGTATCAGATCTGTTAGAGTTGTTATAACTGTGTATTTACCGTGCCAGAACTAGTACAACAGTTTGACATTTGGAAAAATGCTGACAGTTTGTAATGAAACACCGATAGATCACATGACAGAGACGCACCCGTTCTTCTTTGGCAGAAAAGCTTCCATCTCAGAGAAAGCGTACACTCTGTCTTTGATGGACTCCTTGATTTCAGCGATTGTTTCCACGTCCTCGGGGTTTAATTTGGGTGTTGGATGATTTTCTTTGCATCTAAACATGGACAAGACAAGACCAGCACAGACTTTCACTGTAACTGTCGTTACATGTTGGCTTGCTCTTGATCATTTTCCATACTACAGTCCTCAGCACTGTGAGCCTCTGTGAGCCTCTCTGATCAGCTGTTCACTGACTTCAATGTGTGAATGTGTATGTTTGTATGTGAAGAACTCCTCCACAGCCTTGAGCTGTTTATGTTTATTTATCTTAATCATCGTATACCAGGCAGCCCTTTGCGATGTGTTTATCGCACATGTTCATATCATGATGATGACGAAAATATGATTTCTTGGTCAGGACTAATCCCTACTCACAAACACTGCCACTGCCACCAATCCAGCTCTACCACTGCATTGAAAATCAGGATCTCTGCAGTGATGGGCGACCCGAGCACCCGCTTTTTCCACAGATAAATACATCTTCTCATTGCCCTGACACTCTGAGGACTCCTCACACTCATCACTATACGTTCAAGTTTGAATTCAATGTTTATTTGTCGAGCACAATCTCATGCAAAAGCATGTCAGATATATTATCTGAGGCCTTTAGGTCCTGGCTGAGATATGGGCTGTTATATTTTGAATGAACTCTTATTCCAAAAAGAAAGGACATTAAAAGTAATCTAGTATGTTGCACAAATATGGACAGCAAATTCTCAATGAATGGCTGATCAATACTTACTCTTCTAGTGACACATTGAGCTCTTTCATTCTCTTCCTCTGGCGTGCTATAGCGCCAGAGCAGCTGTCTTGCAGTTTGGTCACTTCCTCAAGTTTCTGTTTGTATAGACGGTGGGTGTCCTGGAGGTGAAAAAGGAACATATAAAGTTATGTTGTGCAGTGCCAAAGACTTGTGCCAAACCCCTGTCTGGGTTTATTTCACAACAATGACCGGCTCGCTGTACATTATCCCTTACATAATACAGTATGTGAAGGGGGACTGATTTTGGTATATTCATAGACAGAGGCTCATTATTTTCCACTGAGCATGTGACCTACGATGACAGTTGCTGCACAATTAGCTGTGTTGTAATCGTGATCATGTTTTGAAATCCACAGCAAGTGAGGCTTTGAGTTTAGAGTGCCTTGGAAAACGTTCTATTCATAGGTCGACCGTCTGACCAGTCACTTGTGTTCCAGCAACAATGGAGAAATGTAACTAAGTACTTTCACTCTGATATTATGCTTTTGTACAAGGCTAAAATAAAATATAGTATTTTTTTCAATACATATATCTGACAGCTACAGGAACAAGTTACTTTGAAAGATTAAGTAGCTTCTAAAAAAAGATGAATTGTTGTAAATTACACCACAGTAAATGAATCAAAATGAGGTCAAATTTGAAATAAATCAGCAATATTAATCTAATAATAATAATAATAATAATAATAATAATCTGTGGTGAAAGAATTATTCAGATCCTTTTTTAAGTAAAAGTACTAATGCAGTAATGTAAAAATACTCTTACAAGTAAAACTCCTGCATTCAAATTCTTATCTAAAGTTTTGTGAGTATTGTCGGGAAAATGTACTTGAAGTATGAAATTAAAATTACTCACTATGCTGCCAAAATATTACATATTTTAGCTTCTCTACATTTTAGAGGGAAATATTGTATTTTATACTCCACTACCTTTATTAGGTGCCTGTTGTTACTTTGTAGATGAATATTTTTTCAAACCTATAATAAGCATTAAATACAATACATTGTTATACAGTACATTAAACCACTTATCAATAATAATAATAATTTCCGTGTCTGGAAACTATCAGGACACGAGAGCCCATGTTGATGTGTGAGCCTGAAAACAAGAAGGTAGATGGCTATTTATCTAGTTATATATCTAATAACTATGCAGTATCAAGCCAATCCATGCACACTAACAGCAACTACATTTATGGCAAATCTAGCAAAGTTCTGATCAAACTTTTGTTCATAAAACTTCCCTTAAATGACCTCTGACCTTTGAGTTTTTAAGTTCAAAATATGGTAGCATTGTTAAATTTTTTTAATATATATTATTAGTATTTATTATATTATTTAGTATTTGTTATTATCATTATTAGTAATATTTCTATTTTATTTATTTATATTATTTATTTATTGTATTTTATTCATATATT